>CM042543.1:4845609-4913109 GCA_023630585.1 Cranoglanis bouderius
ACCATTAAGATCTAGATAATGTAGAAAAACAATGCGTGCCATTGAGGACAAACCCTCCCCAGGTCCCTCATACAAAAAACTTCCTGTATGCAAATAAGGTACATTCTTCCATAGATCTCGAAGACCCATTCAATCACAAATGCCAATTGTCCTTTTGCAACCCTGTGAATGGTGGGCCCAAATTCCAATTATAATCACAAACAACACCATTTGGTGGACCTGCAGTAGGGATTATCTGGGTATTTAGGGAGAGATGGCAAAAGATTCGGGGAATCTGTAGACAGATCTCCCGCACAATTATTGTTTGTCGTTTCATTGCCAGGTAAAAATTTCTAATTCCAATGTTTGTGTTTTATGTGATGTTTTCATATTATTGGCCACTGCTTATTATCTTCTGAATTGGATTAAGAATTATTATTGGAATTGGCTGGTTAATAAATTATGTTTGAATTTATTCTGACCTGCCCTGAAATTATTGGCTCTGATGTTACCGCAAATCTGCGACCAGGTTAGTACAGGCTAAAATCTAGTTTTAGCTGGAGCATTGGGGCACACCAACTAAGATTTTAGAGTCCAGGCTAACAACTTGGCTTTAGTTAAGTGTACTTAGACTGTAAAGTCTAAAAGGAATTTCTGTTTAACATAGTGTTGATCAGCCAGTCTAAATAGGGCGAGCCTTAACCTCTGATTATTGTAATATTATTCTAGGTAAGTGTACATGGGAAACCATGACATGATTACAAAGCTACTACTATAGAAAAGTAAAATTGGTCGACTTGGTCTGATGGTAGTGATCATGACCTCTGACTAGAGATAATGTTGCTCTAATTAAGTGTGTACAGATCTATAGGAACTAAACAAAATACTTTTTAGAAAAGAGCCAGCATGGGCGGCGATGTAAACTGTATTAGTCAATTATTTCTGTCTAATGACCAAGACTGGTGAGTTTGTGACCCTGAGATCCACGTACACGGCCAGCACGAGACTCTAAGCGACACTGGAATCCGGATGAACGAGTACAATATAAGTAAAGGGTTAAATCCATCCATCCATCCATCCATCCATCCATCCACTTTCCATACCGCTTATCCTACACAGGGTCCTGGGGTGCCTGGAGCCTATCCCAGAGGATTTGGGGCACAAGGCGGGGGACACCCTGGATGAGGTGCCAACCCATCGTAGAGTACAATCACATACATTCACATGCTACGGACAATTTGGAAATGCCAATCAGCCTAGAACGCATGTTTTTGGACTGGGGAGGAAACCGGAGTACCCTGAGGAAACCCCCGAAGCATGGGGAGAACACACAGGGCGGAGGTGGGAATCGAACCCCAAAGATTACAATTTTAATATCTCTGAGAATCGTTCATAATTGGAGTCAGATGAAGTAAAAAGAGGATTATATTTAAAGTTGACAACTGTTAACTCAGATGTTGATACATCGCATAAAATGAAGACAGTAACATGTAAGAAGCCTTCTGCCACTCCGTCGGATACCGTCATTGGACCAGCTGGTGGTCCCTGCAGGTAAGCGGTATGGAAATTAGATGGATTCCTCCATGGTGAAATACTGAGGGAAAGTCACCAAAGGTGTTGTCTTCTTTTGATATTGATCAGCCATTTGTTCTCTGGAGATGCTTGAATTTGAGATTCTCCGACACTATCCTCCACGTCAGGCATGGTGTTACAGACTTCCAAGATTCCAAGGTTATTAACTGACACTATATTAAGAGTAGTAGACATAATTGTGCATGAAATGACCTTCAGAAATGTCTACACAATAATTATTTCTGAACATCTTTTATTGATCTTTTATTATATTATCTTTTATTGACTTTATTCTCCTGAGGTGTGATATACATATGTACAGTCTGATTTATCTACCTGGGTGTTTGTGTGTTTGTTCACAGGTCTGGGTTGTGGGCTCGTCTATGCAGCCACATTGACTATCACCTGTCAATATTTTGATAAGAGGCGTGGTCTTGCCCTGGGTATCGTTACCACAGGTAATAGCCCTCCTGCATTCTACAGATTATTTAAACAATATGGAGTAACAGGTTTGGGAGAAAGGCCACATCTTAAGCACCATCTTCTTCTTATAGCATCTTTGTTCACAAGAGACAAAGTTTCCACACCCTCCACCTCCCTATTTCCTCAACACTATTCAACTCCTACCCAAGAGTCTTTAGCAGGGGGATCTTGACTTTTCCATAAACTTTTAAACTAATCCTCAGTATGTCTAAATCCAACTTTGAAATTATGGCCTAAATTGGTAGTGCACTACGAAAGTGATATCGTAGCAAGTGAAAATGTCTTGAATATAGTCAAATGTGTCTACTATTTCCTATGATAAGATTACAATAAACCAAATATATGATTATTAAACCTGTTAAACCGGGACATTTCTTACTCATTTCAAGCCTGAAATAGTCTCATTCTATTGGCAAATAGTTTTTTCTATTAATGTTAAGCATTTATTTCTAGAAAGAAGCAACATGTTTTGGCAGTTTAAGAAAGGTTAATGTTTGTTTTAATGCTTGGAATGTGTAAAAGATCTTTTTAATAAAAGGCCTCTGTCTTCTTCCACTCCTGTTCAGGTTCTTCCTTGGTCATATCCCTGATCCTTGTTTGCATCTGTTTGTGGCAGTGCATAATGGACGTCCAAGAGTTAACCTTGCCTGGGTATTCTCTAACCCATGATATAAACTAAGGCAAAGATTTCTAAGATAGGATGTAAACACAGTTTCTTGTCACCTATGAATCCCATGTAATATCAAAGACTTCAACCACTATAAATATAGTGGGCTGTAGTAAGCTAAAGGCTGAACTGTTGGCTCAGGAGATAGCTGAGTTTAGTGCTATTTGACATTGAGCAAGAATACAATAGGTCTAGGCCTCTCGATCTGCCTTCTATTCAGTCTGCCAGTAAGCAGCTATATCCTTTAGCATCAGCATTTTCAGCTTCCTAGTAACAAATCTCAGAGGAACTTCTGTAGTAAAATTGATGAGACTTCCAGAGGTATGACAAGGTTTCTTTTTCAAGGCTCATTTTACATTCTGTACCAACATTGGTTACTATTTTGATGACAGTGCTCACAGGGCTTGCTTCCTTAACTATGAGGAAACTGTAGAAGATTTATGACTTTCTACTCAAGAGCGTAGACTGCAAAAAGACTACTGTCAAAAGGTTGTTTAAGCTAGACTCCATTGATCTTATCCCTAGCCATAGACACTACTGTCTCTCTAAGACAGCTGCATGGGATCCCTGCAAGGCCAAAATATGCCAGCCTCCATTTTGCCATGTTCCGGTGGATTTCTTGGTTTCTCATGTCACTGGGGCCTCTGAAGTGTTTTTTCTTTCCTTAGGCAACATATATGATCTGTCATCACTTAAAGCTTCTCAGGATCCTGAGTTTCAGAAACTACACTTCTCTAGAGCTACATCTATCTTCATTTCAAGATGCAGTCTGCCCTGCAACTGTCACCAGGCCTATGCCTTAGGCTCCACTCCTGGCCCATGCTCTGTCACTGGACCACTCCTGCTTCCACAGACTGAAGAATGTTTATGACCTTCTACCCAATCAGGTAGATCACAAGACTACTGTAAAAAGGTTGTTTAAGCTAGACAGCATTTTTGTTGATCCTGTCCCTCAGCCCACATCCCTGGCTACTCCTGTCCCTCTGAGACCCCTGCACAGGTGGTTTCTGACATCCCTCCAAGGCCAGTGCCAAAGCCTGCTATGTTGGCCTTCATATTTTGCCATGTTCTAGCAGATATTTAAGTTGCCACTGGGGCCTCTAGAGTGCCTTCTGTTTCCCTAAGCACCATCTATGGAGCCATGTAGACACCAACTATCCCCTCTTAAAGCGTCGTAGGATTCTGAGTTTCAGAAACTTCACTGCGTGAAGTCTATCATGACTTCAAGCTGTCTATCATGTCTATCATGACTATCTTGTCTAAGTCTATCATGACTTCAAGCTGCATTCTGTCCAGCCTCTGTCACCAGTCCTATGCCTTATGCCACACTGCTAGCCTCTGCTTTGTCACTGGCCCATGCCAGGTTTATGGCCTTCCACCTAAGAGGGTATCGCAAGAAGAATAGTGTCAAAATGCTAATTAAGATAGACTCCATATTTCACTTCTCTGGATCTGGGGTTTCCTGTCCTGACTTTAAGTTGTATTCGGCCCTGCTTCTGTCGACAGTTCTCTCTGTGTCTTGTGCCCTGCTCCTGCCTCATGGTCTGCCACTGGACCACTAAACAGACTGTATCTCTCTGACTCTTAATGGATCCACACCACCCATTGTTTAGTCTATTGTCTGGCCTGGGGATTCTATCACAAAACCATCTGCAAGATTCCACTATACCTTAGCTTCATGTCTCCTAATCAATGTTTGCGCCTCTTGCTTGTCTCTCCTACATCTTGTTATTGTGTCATCCTAATCAGTGTATTTACACCTCTTTGTCTGAGCCATTTTTCTAATGCATTTTTATCCTCTGTCCTAGTTTTTGTGTTTGAATTTGACAAGGTTTCCTTGTGTTTTCACTTAGATAATGGATTGGTCTATGTTAACCCTGTCTGCCTTTTCTGTGACCCATGCTAGAGTCCATGACACATTTTTGGAAATGTCTCAATAAAAAGACATCCTTTTGGCTCAGGTTCCTGTGTGGCTTTCTTGAATAACAATACCACATTCTTTAGTTGTTAATAACATGCAAATTTTAGAAGCCATTGTGCTATAATTGTGTGTGTGTTGTTTTCAGGAACCAGCGTGGGCGGCTTTATGTACGCCTTTATGCAGAACAAGCTAATTGAGCAGTATGGATTGGATGGGTGTCTACTCATTGTTGGTGGTCTGGCACTAAACCTGATTCCATGTGCTGGGCCCATGCGACCTTTGAATTTTCCTGGCTACTACATCAAACAGAAGGCTGCTCTGAAGTGTACAGATGAGCCTCTCTATGACAAAGAACTTGGGACAGAGCCATCAATGGAACATCAGACGCTGGTATACAACATCAAAAAGCGCCTCCAGCCACACGCCCAGTACATGCATGACATGCGTGAGTGCTTGCGGAACCCCTTATTTGTGGCACTTTGCATCTCCATGTTCCTATACAGCCTGGGTGCAATCCCACCCATACTCTTCATTGAGGATGTGGCTCAGAGCGAGGGTCTCCTCGAACACGTTACACCCATTCCTCTCGTCTCAATCACAGCTGCTGCAGCGGGAGTGGGCAAGCTGGTACTGGGCATCTTGGCAGACGTGCACTGGGTGAACAGCTTGCAACTCTATGCCATGACAGTGGCTGCAATGGGCGTCGCTCTGCTGGTGGTGCCTATGTGGAAGAGTTATGCTGGACTTCAGGTACTCTCAGCTGCCATTGGCTTCTTCTCAGGCAACTGGTCAATTACATCCTACGTCACCACGTGCCTTGTGGGCATCGAGCGCCTTGGCCAGGCACACGGGCTTCTCATGTGCTTCAGCGGCTTTGGGATCATTTTGGGACCTCCTGTCGTAGGTGTGCAGGAGAACAACTCAAACACACACATATACTAAACCACAACCACCTCTTATCTTTCTTATGATAGAAGGGACAATCTAGGGGAGAAGTGATTTTTACGTGGAAGGCAAGCAATCCCTCACTGCTCAGGATAGATTGACATTATTAATTCATGCATTCATCTTTAGTAACTGCTTTATTGTAGTCCAGGTCATGGTGGATCTGGAGTTTACCCATCAACGGCACCCAACACACACACATACATACACACACATTCACATAATCATGTATTACAATGTTCTTTAATTTCAATGAATGTGCTGCTGCTGTTAGGTCTCCATAACTTATCTGCACTCTCTGTTTTCTGTCATAGGATCATTCTTTGATTGGACACAGTCGTATGACCTGGCTTTCTACTTCACTGGGTGCTGTTTGGTAGTGGGTGGCGCTGTTCCCTTCATAACAGCCTTGCTCTGTAGGAATCCAGTCAACAATTCAGAGAAGAATGTTTGTTGTCACCTTGATCCTGACCTTGACCCAGAAACCAAAAACCCCTCTGAATGTAACAGAATGATTTCTGTGGCCTAAGGACTGTGACAGACCAAGTTGGCGATGAAGATCTAGCGCCAGTAGTAGCCTCCCATTGGATTATGTCTTCAGTGATGACCATAAATACTCCAGCTGATTGCCGACACACACGCACATTATGCACCATGTATGTATGAAATGAAATGGCTTGTCATACCTCGAGCGGGTTTTGCATTTGGGATTAAAAACTGAATCGTGGGAAAACAGTATCATATAAAGGCGAAGTCTATGTCCCAAATCACAAACTCCTACACTAAAGTATGGTTTCTGTAGGCATGTGATATTTGACTATTTAGTATAGGTTTGGGACAAACAAACTAGCCTATCTACCTTTTTCCTGCCACTGTGAACCTGAATTTTAATACTCCATTCTGCTGTTTTGTTGCAAAACTATAGAAAGCTACATCAGATTAGCTGTATCTACATATTTGACAAATGTGAGGCAAAGGAGCAGAAGTTGAAAAATACTTTGTTTGCCTCGCTTATGTCTTATCTGCTGCACTCGTTTGCTCAATCAAAGAGCCAATCAGAGAAACCTTCCTCCTGCTGCCATACGATGCTGATTGAACCTGCTCAATCAGCCTAACAGGTGCCTCTACTTTGATTAATTTCTTTCTTTCATTGTTTCATTCTTTTCTTTCTTTTTTATTTTTATTTTTTATTTTTTTTTACCAGAAGCAAGTGCTAGCCAGTTAGGCATTTGTGGTTGTAGATTTCTTACAAATCTTAAAATACAAATACTTCGTTTGATTTTTGAATATATTTCTGTTCATATTTTGCATATTTAATATCAATGATTATATTTCAATTAAAAAAAAAAAAATGTATTCTGCTTCATTTTTTGAGGTTTATATGTATGGTTAATCTGACCAGACAGATTCTGTACCACCAGATTATCATGGCCTGAATTTCAAGACATCAGACATTAAGAGGAGTAGAGTAATATGTTAAAGTGTATACTATTAGGTGCAGTTTGTAATGTTTCAGAAATGTTCAGGAAAAAATAGGTTTTTAAGGGTCAAATGGACTTTTACTTAGAACCCTTTCTAATGGGAACAAATCTCAGTTGTAGGGTTCTAAGAGGTTCTCCCAGTGGTTATTAATGGTTCCAAACTAGTAGTGTAGACGTGCAGTAATTATGAATATATAATATACTATATATAATATTATAATATATAAACCATTTTTTAAGTCAAACACATTAGAAAAACATTTGCAAAACTCATGCAATGGAAAATATACCAACACTAATATACTCGGTCTAATTGAAAGGCCTGACAAAGAGCAGACTGATTTGGATACTTGGATTTTATTGTTGAAGATCTTGACTGTGATCTGACTTGTTTATCTTGAAAAATGTTTAGTACATGTACTGTACCTTGTGTAGGTGCTGGATGTACAGTGTGCCAAATGTCTCCATACATAGGAGACTATGTACGCCAGCACCACGTCGGTTGTGCCTTCATCACTTCTCCACTTCTCGGTTGGTCCGCAGCATTTCCAGTCTTTTTGAATTTGTTAATAAGTTTGGCAACAGAAGGTGCTTCTCATTTCTTATTTGTGCATCCTCGTTTCCTTTCCTCGCTTCCTTTCCTCGCGTCTTAGCTCCACCCCCTTAGGATGCAAGGGAAAGATGCAAGGATGAGATGCGAGGAGAGAGGAATCGAAGCAAGTCAAATGAAATATCCTCACTCTCTCAAACATCACTACAAAGCGACGTCAGTTAATGATGACTGTGTTCAGCTGGATGACCTCACTGCACTTCAGGAATCTGCCATTATGTTGTTGGAGCTTGGTTAATAAGAACATTCTTAATAAAGCAAAATGCACTGATAGTATATGAAATGTCTGGTTTATACAACAATGAAGTAATGAACAATACATAATTTATCGCATATTTTGTGCAGCTTTGCATGTAACATGCAAGGATCAATTAATTACAATACTCACTGTAAGCATATTATTATTTAATTATATTTCACACAAAATTCCATCACATCATCAAAAGGACTTTTTGTTTGAGATTGTGGCAGATGTAAAGGAGGAGGGGAATTCATACGTGCGTCAGGTTTTCCCACAGGAAACACTTCCACATAGGATACACCTGTGTATCGTCACTCCTAGCTCCTCTGGAAGCTTCCTCACTTCTCGTTCCTTGCCTCCTCGTGGTGCAATTAGAGAATTGGCATGTCCTTCAAGATGGCTGACTTCGATCGATTTCCGGGTCACAGGCTGGAGGACAGAGGAGTGAGGAAACGAGGAAGCGCCAATTTGAGTATTGAAGAAGCACCCAGTGTTGTGTGTGATGTGCTTGCCGTGTTTCCTGTTAAAGTCCATCGCAACCTTGCCACAGCTTCCCGATCCAGCCATGAGAATGATTTCAATACGCTCTTCATTTGTCAAAGGCATTCTTAAAGGCTGTCTGAAAAAAAAAAATATATATATATATAATCTAAGTATGAAAAATTTCGGAAGACATTTTGCTAAAAGCGTTAATGTTCCCTATGTATGGAGACTTTTGGGACACCCTGTAGATGTATATCTTAAAATAATGCTCTCCTCTATTATGCAGAGAACCACAGGTACATGACTTAAAGCTAGTGCATGCACAACACTAGCTCTGAGTGCTTGATAAAAAATTTTTTTTAAATAAATATGTTGCTGTGTCACAGCTCTAGGGTCCTCGGTTTGATCCTGAACTTGGCTTAGTGTCTGTGTGGAGATTCACATGTTACATGTTCTGCCCATGGGTTTCCTTCAGGGTCTCCAGTTTCCTATCAGCTCCCAAAAACATGGTAGGTGGATTGGCGACTCTAAATTGCCCTTAGGTGTGAATGAGTTTGTGAATGAGTGTGTACATGGTGCCCCACACCGTCCAGGGTGTATTCCCACCTCGTGTCCAGTGTTCCAGGGATAACAATTAAAAACCATTACCATTACTGGTCCTTAATGGTATCCATTAGACATAAGCCTCCAATAGAAGGCAACAAATTACCAGTAAAGACCCACAGGGACCATTACAGTTTTCATTAAAAACCAATACATTTCCCATTATAACTATTAAAAACATTACAAATTATATGAGGGTTTCTGTTGTTTTTTGTTTTGTTTTGTTTTTTTCAGCAGTGATGAAGTTCTTACTTAAGATGAATGAACGTTTTGTTTTGTTTTAATCATTCACAATTCACAGTGAATTATTGTAAACACTTTGAAACATTTAGAAAACATGTTGCCTCATGAAAACGTCCATTTTTCAATGATGGGTTCCAGTGTTGCTAATGCTGTCATTAAACTTGTTTGTTTGTTTGTTTGTTTAGATTTTCTGAAAGGTTTCACGGACTCTTAACTACTCACAACAAATACAGCTTGAAATTTTTCTGCCTACTGAAACGATTCACATCTTAAAAGAAAGCATTTTTTTCCCTTTATTTCTCCCATTTTCATTTATTTTGTTGTTACACTCATAAACCAAAGGAAAGCTTTGGCACCACGTCAGTACGAAGCGTTGCTAGAAATATCCATGAGAGCGAATGGATGAATAAAAATATCATAAAACGTTTTGTTATTTTTCGTGTTGCGAACGGCGAATGCGGTTGAGTTGGATTGACCTCCATTTTAAGCAGCTCGCGCATCCATGCGGCGCACCTGTAACCATGACAACCACGGTCCTCGCGGTCCTCATGGTAACGTAGTTTTAGTCACGTGAGCAGCGGATTGTAAACAGCAACAGTGCGGGGACGAATTCACCTCTAGCCAAGATGCTAACGCGGATATACAGACGTGTATGACAGTTGCGTTTTAAAAAAATAAATAAATAAATACATGACGTGTACTGTATTTCCGGTGAATTAAGAGCGGACAGGTGGAAAGTGTTCAAAGTTATGGAACCGAGAAGACTGGCGTTGCTAGCTAGCTGACTAGCCAAGAGGCTTGATGGGAAAGTTGGCCTGCACTGGAATGTAGCCGAGATCAAAATGGGAACAAGCGCCTCCATATCACTGTGTGTGAGTAACTGACTAAAGATCCACAACTCTTCATTTCAATTCAGTTCAACTGTGCTTGTGTAGTACTTTTAATAATATGCATTGTCACAAAGCAGATTCACATGATGTTAAATTAAATCTCTAAACAACAATCCAGAGGAGACAGTGGCAAGGAAAAACTCCCTGAGAGGACATGAAGAAACCTTGAGACTCCGAAGGGAATCCATCCTCTTAGTGTAATATTAAACCAGGGGTAGTAGAGTAAAAACAAACAGCACTGAGTGTGTTGAGAGGATGTTCAGTACGAGCAGATTGTGAGTAACAGTCCTGAGATGTCTTTATGATTACAGCAGAGCTCTTGGGTACAAATCTACAGTATCCAGGTTAGAGGTTCGACCGATAGTGGATTCTACCGATACCGGTAACTAAGTTAGGCGGTACCTGCAGATAATAAGTTAATCAACCGATGTTTTTTTAGAAATTGATACTGAATGAAAACATAACACTCAAAGTAAAACATTGCTGAACTTTATTACAAAAATAAACAGTACTGAAAATGTACTGTACCTTTTTTAAAAATGAAATAAATATATAAATATTAATATATATTAACTAAGAAATAATATATATATATATATATATATATATATATATATATATATATATATATATATTCAAACTGAACTTCAAAGTAACACTCCAAATAACAAACAAATAAAAATAGACATCCAAAATGAATCAAAAACACTTCAAATAGCACAACAAAATTGTATATGGTTTACAGACTTGCGTATCCATGTGGCTGTTTTTACATAGGGAGAACAAAGGGAAACTGAGGGCGAGATCAGCCGAATATAAACATGCTATGAGAACTGGCAATCTCCAGTACCCCATGGCTGTACATTACAAAGAGGCTGACCATAGCAGTAGCACGTTATGTATAGGTGAACACACACACACACACTACAAACCGTGAACATACCCGGTGCAGTGGGCAGCCATTTTTGCTGGGGCACCCAGGGAGCAGTTGAGGGTTAAGGGCCTTGCTCAAGTGCCCAACAATGGCAGCTTGGCAGTGCTGGGATTTGAACTCATAACCTCCCGATCGGTAGCCCATCTTCTTAACCACTGAGCTACCACCACTCCCTTATCTAGTCATGTGTGTTTATGTAAATTATTTAGCTGAAGGCAGCTCATCGGATCAGAGATTAGATCGTTAGTCAAAAGTGGTACCATAAAGCACCACTATGAATCAAAGCATAACTAATAATGAATAAAAGGGAACCGTTGTCGACATTCAGCCATGTTAGTTGTTTATCAGGACTCACACTGTCTAATCGTTTTCTGTCTGTAACCCATTTCTTGCTGTGCAGCTCATACGACCCCCTGTGCTCCATCCACCAATGGAAAGGGACCACCACTGACCAGATAGGATTTGTGTCGTGTAATGGATCATCTTCAGCACAGCCGTGTCATCGATATGGTAGTGTGTGTGGTCTCAGCGTATCAGGTGCAGCAGGATTTCTTAACGTCGCTGCCGGGTTGAGAAATGCTTAACAAAAATCTCCAGCCAACAGCGGCGGTTCAGTCATAACCTGACACTGATAAAGCGTTGAGGACGATTCACATGCACTGTTCACTGTCGAAATGAGCATGTGAAGATAGGTATGTCTAATGAAGTGTCCAGTAAGTGTACACGATGTTTCAGTGTGCTGAGAATGATCCACCAAACAAATTAGAACTGGTCAGCTGTGGTCCTGTGGTGGTTCCTGTTGACAGACAGGGTAGAGTTAGCTGTTAAATGTGTGCAATTATAGTTCAAGTGTTTGTTGGAACCAACAAATTTCAAGAACAAAATTTTATTAAAACTGCCATTAGATTGAGCTTGACATGGCTATTATAAGAGCAAAAGGGGGAGTAAATCTGGAATGGGACGTTCAGCCAGCAAATACAGGAGTGATGGTCAGGTGTCCACGTATTTTTGACCATGTAGTGTTTTTTTTTTTTTCTTTTCTCTGCAGACCTTCATGGCAACGCAGTCTGAATTGTGATATGGCTGTACTAAATAAGAATCAATCAGTTGCTATCCATGTGTGTTTCATGCATGTTTTGCTGAACCCTAGCGAGGTCCGGCGTCGGTGAAGGTGCTGAAACGGTGCACGCGTGTGGAACCCGAGCAGCAGACTCAGGACCCGGACACTCGGGCTGTATTCGGAGTGTCTCTGCAGCGTCTGAGAGACGCTGGGCGGCTGCAGCACGGAGTCCCTCTGGTGCTCAAGAACATGGTGGAGTTTTTGGAGAAATATGGTGAGGTGTTCTTTTCCTCAGTACAGAGTAATGAGTTGAAGTTGTCAGTGGTACTTGTGCATACATTACCAGTGTAGCCTGTAGAGGTAAGGTCGAAAAATTCCAAAATGCATATACTCTCTCAGTGTTTGTGTTTTTTGTGTGTGTGCGCGTGTGTGTGTGTGTCTAGGTCTGCAGCAAAGTGGCGTGTTCAGGGTGTGTGGCTCTGCGCCACGCTGCAGGACGTTACGTGTGTGTCTGGACCGCGGTGAGTGTGTGGATCTGGACAGAGTGGACGTGCCAACGGTTGCTGCTCTGCTCAAGCTGTATCTCCGAGAACTGCCGAGTGGACTCATACCGCACACACACAGCATGCACATGCAGCAGGCACTCATAGGTATACACACACACACACACACACACAGCATTCTCATGCAGAAACCACACACACACACACACACACACACACAGCATTCTCATGCAGAAACCACACACACACACACACGAACACACACACACACACACACAGCATTCTCATGCAGAAACCACACACACACACACACACACACAGCATTCTCATGCAGAAACCACACACACACACACAGCGTTCTCATGCAGAAACCACACACACACACACAGCGTTCTCATGCAGAAACCACACACACACACACAGCATTCTCATGCAGAAACCACACACACACACACAGCGTTCTCATGCAGAAACCACACACACACACACAGCATTCTCATGCAGAAACCACACACACACACACACAGCATTCTCATGCAGAAACCACACACACACACAGCATTCTCATGCAGAAACCACACACACACACACACACACACCATTCTCATGCAGAAACCACACACACACACACACACAGCATTCTCATGCAGCAACTACACGCACACACACACACACACAGCATTCTCATGCAGAAACTACACACACACACACACATACAGCATTCTCATGCAGCAACTACATACAAACAGCAAATGCATGCAGCAGGCACTCATGGGTACACGCATCACATACACACAGTGTTCTCATGCAGAAAATACACACACACACACACAGCAAGTGCATGCAGCACTCATGGGTACTTACAGGTACATCTCAATAAATTAGAATGTAGTGGAAAAGTTCATTTATTTCAGTAATTCAACTCAAATTGTGAAACTCATGTATTAAATAAATTCAATGCACACAGACTGAAGTAGTTTAAGTCTTTGGTTCTTTTAATTGTGATGATTTTGGCTCACATTTAACAAAAACCCACCAATTCACTATCTCAACAAATTAGAATATGGTGACATGCCAATCAGATAATCACCTCAAAACACCTGCAAAGGTTTCCTGAGCCTTCAAAATGGTCTCTCAGTTTGGTTCACTAGGTTACACAATCATAGGGAAGACTGCTGAACTGACAGTTGTCCAGAAGACAATCATTGACACCCTTCACAAGGAGGGTAAGCCACAAACATTCATTGCCAAAGAAGCTGGCTGTTCACAGAGTGCTGTATCCAAGCATGTTAACAGAAAGTTGAGTGGAAGGAAAAAGTGTGGAAGAAAAAGATGCACAACCAACCGAGAGAACCGCAGCCTTATGAGGATTGTCGATCAAAATCGATTCAAGAATTTGAGTGAACTTCACAAGGAATGGACTGAGGCTGGGGTCAAGGCATCAAGAGCCACCACAAACAGACGTGTCAAGGAATTTGGCTACAGTTGTCGTATTCCTCTTGTTAAGCCACTCCTGAACCACAGACAACGTCAGAGGCGTCTTACCTGGGCTAAGGAGAAGAAGAACTGGACTGTTGCCCAGTGGTCCAACATCCTCTTTTCAGATGAGAGCAAGTTTTGTATTTCATTTGGAAACCAAGGTCCTTAAACTACTTCAGTCTGTGTGCATTGAATTTATTTAATACACAAGTTTCACAATTTGAGTTGAATTACTGAAATAAAAACTTTTCCACGACATTCTAATTTATTGAGATGCACCTGTATTACACTTATTAGGGTTTATAATTAATAAGAATGTGTGTGTGTGTGTGCGTACACACAGACTCTAAAGATGGAACAGAGCTGGTCGAGGCACTGAAGGAAACCCTGCATCGTCTCCCCGACGACAATTACAACATCCTGTCTTACCTTCTTCATTTCCTGTCTCGAGTCGCTGCCCACAGTCAGTGGAATCACATGACCTCCGAGAACTTGGCCACAGTGTTCGGACCGTGCATTTTCCGGTGAGTTTAAAAACACGGTGTGCTCGTGCCTGTTTGGGGACGTACACATTCTCCGCACCAGTGAGAGACGGGCATTGAATAAACTGGCAGGGATTGTGTCAGTTCCTAAGAAAAATGTACTTGACTACCTGCTGAACAAAAACAGCAATCAAAAAAAAAAAAAAAACCTGCACAAAAATTGTGTACCTGTGATTTCATTTAACGTATGAGGTGTGTGTGTGTGTGTGTTTCAAAGACAAATCCTGCCAGAGTCATTTTTCATTCTCAGTCATTAAGGTAATCTCACATTTCTACTATTGGCGCTTATAATAATTGTGAATCTGTTTATTTACTCATCTGCAGACATACCAGTCTTCACACATGCTGTGTAGTTTAACAATCAAAGTAAATTGGTATGAGTTACATCTTAAAAATATGCCAAAAGAGCTTTTTTTTCCCCCCCACCAAGTAAAAATATATAACATATACAACATACAACATATAAATCTGGCATGATTGAAACGTGACCCCCACTGAAGCCCCAACAAAGGTAAATGAATCCCAGTGTGGAGAAGGTGTTAAAAGAGCTATCCAGGGGGCTTAATAAAGATCTGATGTAATGGATGGGATGCTCTCAAGACAGGTTTCAAATGGCAGCTTTAAATATGGCAAGACTTTGGGAACATTGTGCTTTACAAGCACACGCCTTAGAGGTACGTGAACAGGGCTAAGTGACCTGCTCAGGGCCAGAGAAGTTGTGCTGAGAGCTGTGGGAGCTCAGAAGCTGGAGCTCTGTATTACCCACAATGCTAGTCTGTCTGTTTAACCCTGAATTTAATAAAGTGAAACTTTTTTTTTTCTTTTCTGAATACAGCACGACTTGCTCCCACCTTCATAGTAAGTAAATGTTGCTCAAGAGTATGAGGTGTGTTGAAACTGTAAGTAAACAGGCGTGTATGTGCGTGCTGACTCAGTGCAGCTGACAGCACCATAAGTGGGAGTGAAAAGAGGGAGGGAGAGAAATGACCTAGGCTTCATTACTTAACAGATAGACAGCATGGAAGAAGAGGGAAACAGACAGACATATTTTATTATAACTTTTTAAAAAGTTGATTACTTTCCAATAATAGCATGTCCCCAAGTGTTTTATTCCGTACATATCCTATTAAAAGCCTTATTATTAAGTGCGCTAGTGTGTTTAATGTAATAACTTGTTATAATCTGGGTGTGCAGCGTCCCTGAGGGCACGAGGATGCTGGAGGAGCAGACCATGTGCAACACCCTGACGCTGCATCTGCTGGAGAAACACACACATCTGATCCCAAACACACACACCAGCTACACAGCTCACCCACATTCACACAACAGCAGCCATACACACAACACACAGACTACACACAGCAGGAAATCCATGTTGTCTCCCCCTCATGTTAATGACATATCACAACTACAGCAGGTGAGAATGAATGAGTGAGTGAGTGAGTGAGTGTGTGAGTGTGTGAGAGTGTGTGTGTGTGTGTGTGTGTGTGTGTGTGTGTGTGTGTGTGTGTGTGTGTGTGTGTGTGTGTGAGTGTGTGAGAGTGTGTGTGTGTGTGTGTGTGTGTGTGTGTGTGTGTGTGTGATTTGTTTATTACCAGTATTTGCTTAACTCCCAGGAGCAGTCTTGTACCTCAGAGAAGGTGTGTGATGTCGATGTGGGTGTGGCTAAAGAAATAATTACCCTCCCACCAAGTGCAGCAGATACACGCCAACTCTCCAGAAGGTCAGATTTCATTTACTCATCAGAGTTTAGCCAGATTTGTGTTGACGTTTAGTAAAACATTTTTTTTTTTAAATTTTATTCTAGAGGTGACTTTTTTTTTCCAAATTATTGACATCTCTTTTCAAAACCTCTTACCTCGTTTCTCAACCACCCCCAGCCATCGGCAAAACTACCACCCAGTGTGTTAATCATCTCTG
The DNA here is from genome assembly GCA_023630585.1 of Cranoglanis bouderius. NCBI lineage: Eukaryota > Metazoa > Chordata > Actinopteri > Siluriformes > Cranoglanididae > Cranoglanis > Cranoglanis bouderius. Next base: position 4,862,166 of record CM042543.1, read on the forward strand.
TCTTGGTGACAGGTTCATCTCAAAACTGGACACGATGGACATGGACGAGAGGAGAGGAAGTGTGGAGACAGGGACTGAGGCAGAGAAAAAGGAGAAAGCAGGACATACAGAGCATCATCATGAACAGGAGTGAGTGTTACAGCCTGAAGGTGTCTGTACTTAAAAACACACTCATTTGTTAATTTCACACAAACTCCTACAGGATTGCAGAAACATTTCTGCCTTATGGACATTTAATAAATGGAAACGAGGAAATGAAAGAGTCTTTGGTGTAAATATGTGTAAGTGTAATAGTTGTCCATACTTTAAGATCGTTAAGATTCTCAGCAGAAGGAAGCCCTTAAAGTACTGAATTCACACACACACACACACACACACACGCACAACACAGCCACCGTACACTTCCCTGTGAATGAGCTTTTAGTACAGAAACAATTATGTATTAGTACGAGCGCATTACAGCCTGCACTAATGTCAGAGCTGATGTTAGAGAAAATTAATCAATGTTTCTGTCCAATTAGAACCGAGACTTCAACAGCAATTCAGTAATTAGTGTATAATGTAATTGTTATAATTTTGTTTATTAATAGAAGCTTTTATGACCAGCTAGCGATGATGGCATCTCTCTCTTTCTCTCTCTCTCTCTCTCTAGATTGTACCTAATCAAGAAAGATCAGTCCTGCCTCACACGCTCCCACATGGTATTTATGTTAAATGTGTAATGTTTCAAAGTATTTCTAGAGTTGTAATAAAAATATAAATGTATGCAATTATACCGTAGAAACCTGCAGTCTGCTTTAATTCAGTGTAGTAGCATTTTAAAGGCTAGTGTATTTGTATCAGGCTACTGTTTACATTGTTCCAGCCCTTTAATTAGCCCCGCCTCCCAGCCAAAAAAAGCACAGTTCAGCTCTGCCCCTTTGCGAGGCATGTTGGGGGGGTCAAGTGTTTTTATTGCAATTGTAATTCCCCAGACTGTCAGCAGAGGGTGTTAAACATTGCAACCTGTTTAAACACAATGTGTGTGTGTGTGTGTGTGTGTGTGTGTGTGTGTGTGCGCATTGCTGAGCTTGTGACCTCCCTCCGATATTATTATTATTATTATTTTATTTATTTATTTTTTTTTTACAGAGCCTTGCTCCAGAGTGCCCCACTCCAGACAGCAGCCACACAGACGGCGACACACACTCTGATATCAGCGACAAGATGCAGCACAAGGCCAGACACCGGAGACACGAGACCAGAGACACGCACAGCCAGAAGGACACACAGTCTAACACGAGCCGCACACACTCTCCGAGTGGTGATACACAAGCTGAGAGCCAAAGCTCACAGTCTGAGCCTGGGAGCACACACACACACAGCAGCAACACACACACTGAGGCCAGGATCTCACAGAGCAAACATGTACCATCAGATTATAGCTGCACACACACTCAGAGTCCTGACACACGCACCCCAAGGCTGATGGAGGAGGACATCAACTCAGCATCTGGACACTACATCAGAGGTAATACCTCTTCATCATCCTCTTTCTCCTGTTTTCTCCGATTCTGTGTTGAGATACATGTTCTATATATTCTATATATTCTGTTACTCCTTACTCGATGTACAGTTAGGCCTAAATGTTCCTGTTCCTCAAAAAAACTAATATAAGACTACTCCGTTCTTCATTAAGCATTAAATATTGGACTGAAAATAACACACAACCACTCCAGTCACATGTTTTACATTAAGAGAGAGGTATTTAATGCTGTGTGTTTGGAGTGTGTGTGTGTGTGCTTTAGATCATAAAAGTACCCCAAGTGTAATTATACACCATTAAAATATTATATGTAGAATTATAAATTCTTTAATATGTAAAGAAGCAATAAAGCATGACAGGGTGTGCAGTTAGAGATAAATAATCAAGGCCAGGCAAAGTGGAGTTGCTGTTACCACACCGAAGTTTTCATATAACAGTATATCCTGAAGCGTGTTATTCCTCGTATACCACAGCAATTTGCCAACAATTACAATATTTTGTTAATTAAAGGACATCATTCATTTTATCCATTTATAGTTATGTTCAATACATTGTCAAATGTCCAGCTTGTCATGTGACCGAGAAACCAGAAGACTTTCCTTACTGTCTCCTTACAGGAAAAAAAATCAACAATTATACATTTATTTCTGTTTAAATACCAACACATTTTTAAATGTTTATTAGTCTTAGATTATGTTGAGCTTCCATACAAGTCATCATGAAAAAGTTAGAAATTTAATCAACACCTTCTGACCAATCAGATTCAAGAATTCAGCAGTGGCGTTCACCCCCGCCCAAAAAAACAAAAAAAAAAACAAAACAAAATGGCCACATCTATCCAGCTACTCTGCTAAGGAAATAAGGAAATCTGACTTATGAAATTGCAAAAAATGTTTTTGTGTGCTTATCAGATTATTTTGTACATGTAAACTTGTAAGGTGGCTTAAGTACTCTTTAACCCTTTTAATTACTTCATGAGTGTTTTATGAATTTATAGTGAAAATACCTTGTTGCGTTTTATAGTGAAAAGTAGTGAATTTATTTTCTTTCCTGTTTCTTCCTGCAGCCCCTCCCAGTTCCTCTGTTCACTGTCCAATCCCAAACCAGGCTCAGACTCTAAGCAGTGGACAAGACTCCGCCTCCTGTGCAACCTCCAGCCAATTACGTGTCATGTAGGAACGTCTCCTTTTGTTTGTTTAATTCATGTGTTGTCAGTAAGACACTGGGCTATAGGTTACCAGGATCTTAGTTTTGTTTGGGGGGTGTGTGTGTGTGTGTGTGTGTGTGTGTGTGTGTGTGTGTGTGTGTGTGTGTGTGTGTGTGTGTGTGTGTGTGTGTGTGTGTGTGTGTGTGTGTGTGTGTGTGTGTGTGTGTGTGTTAACAGAGAGGATGGTGCAAACTGTGCCCATGAGATGTCAACCTCTCAGCTGCGTCAGCGTATTCAGAAGCTCAAGCAAGCAATCAGGAGCTTTGAGGAATCCTTCCAGAATATCCACAGCTACAAGGTGTGTGTGTGTGTGTGTGTGTGTGTGTGTGTGTGTGTGTGTGTGTGTGTGTGTGTGTGTGTGTCAGGAGTGTCTGTTAATGTAAATAAGGAATAAAATCCTTGGCGGTGTGCTGTTATAGTAAATTAATCAAGGACAGGATGATGTGATGAAGTGAAGTTACTGTTAACACCTCAAAATTTACAACCCCAATTCCAAAAAAGTTGGGACGATGTGTAAAATGTAAATAAAAACAGAATGCAATGATTTGCGAATATCATAAACCCATATTTTATTCACAATAGAACATAGAAACATATCAAATGTACCATTTTAAGGAAAAAAATAAGATAATTGTGAATTTGATGGCAGCAACACGTCTCAAAAAAGTTGGCACAGGGCCATGTTCACCACTGTGTAGCATCCCTTCTTCTTTTAACAACAGTCCGTATATGTCTGGGAACTGAGGAGACCAGTTGCTGGAGTTTTGGGAGAGGAATGTTGTCCTGTTCGTGTCTGATACAAGATTCTAGCTGCTCAACAGTCCTGGGTCTTCTTTGTTGTATTTTTAGTTTCATGATGCGCCAAATGTTTTCAATTGTTGAAAGGTCCAGCACCCGGATTCTTCTATTACGAAGCCATGCTGTTGTAATAGATGCAGTATGTGGTTTAGCATTGTCTTGCTGAAATATGCAAGGCCTACCCTGAAAAAGACATCATCTGGATGGAAGCATATGTTGCTCTAAAACCTGTATATACTTTTCAGCATTGATGGTGCCTTTCCAGATGTGCAAGCTGCCCATTCCATAGGCACTAATGCACCCTATAGCATCAGAGATGCAGGCTTTTGAACTGAGCACTGATAAAAAGCCGGATGGTCCCTCCCCTCTTTAGTCCAGAGGACGCGACGTCCATGGTTTCCAAAAAGAATTTCAAATTTCGATTCATCTGACCACAGAACAGTTTCCCACTTTGCCTTCGTCCATTTTAAATGAGCTTTGACCCAGAGAAGACGACAGCGTTTCTGGATCATGTTCACATATGGCTTCTTCTTTGCATGATAGAGCTTTAACCAGCATTTGTGGATGGCACGGCGAACTGTGTTCACAGACAGTGATTTCCATTACAGAATCATGCCTGTTTTTAATGCAGTGCCACCTGAGGGCCTGAAGATCACGGGCATGCAATATTGATTTTCACCCTTGCACACAGAGATTTCTCCAGATTCTCGGAAACCTTTGATGATATTATGTACTGTAGATGAGGAGATATTCAAAGTCTTCACAATTTTATGTTGAGGAACATTATTCTGAAATTGTTCCACAATTTGTAGACGCAGTTTTTCACAGATTGGTGAACCTCTGCCCATCTTTACTTCTGAGAGACTCTGCCTCTCTAAGATACTCTTTTTATACCCAATCATGTTACTGTCCTGTTGCCAATTAACCTAATTAGTTGCTAAATGTTCCTCCAGCTGTTTCTTTTTGAGATGTGTTGCGGCCATCAAATTCAAAATTACCTTGTTTTTTTCTTAAAATGGTACATTTCCCGTTCTATTGTGAATAACTTATGGGTTTATGAGATTTGCAAATCATTGCATTCTGTTTTGTTTTTATTTACATTTAACACAGCATCCCAACTTTTTTGGAATTGAGGTTGTAGATTTTCCTATAACATCACTTCTTGAACAGCTTATTATCTATTATACTCCAGTAGTTTGAAGATATTAGATTTTTTTTTCTATTTATTAAAGAAATACACTTCATACCTTTTATCCGTTTGTGGTTACATTATTGTTGTGAAACATCATTATACCTTATAGCAGTTGTTCCCTCATTGGCCTTTCTTTTTTTTCTCTCTTGAAGCTAATTAAAAAAAAACAAAAAAAAACGCAGCATGTCACGTTACCAAACACAAACTCCTCTGACTTGACTTTCCCATGGCAGAAAAACTTTTGTTGCTCTGATGTGCACCATTTTGTCATTATGACTTTTTTCCCTCTTAATATAATATATTACGAATTTTTCTTGAAAAAGCATCTACGATATTGTTAGGAACATTAGTCCTTGGCTGTGACATATATATTTTTTTCATTTTAAGTGTGTGTGTGATGATTAATAGACGTTTTTAATGCAGCTTGAGCTCAACGATAAAATGACTCATCCTGAAGTGGCCAAGCTCATGACGGACCTCAGCAAGTCACGCAGGCAGCTGAACGGTACGAGCAAACCACACCTTGTATTAGGCAAGTTTTTCATTATCACCTTAGACACACGATCACTTCTCTCCGTAGAGTTGAGATCAAGACAGTGTGTGCATGCTTCGGAAAAGTCAGAAACTCAGAAACTCGGTGTGTGTCCATGCATACCGGAGGTGGAGGACACAGTGAACACGTTAACTCAGCGGCTTAAAGAGAAACGACTGGAACTGAACCTGCCAGAACACATACAGGTCTCACACACACACACACTGTTCGGTGAGAACCTGGTGATTGCAGGGAATTTTTTTCACTCTATCCTATCATTATAATGACATTTGTACCTTTTTATTTTTATTCATTTATGTATTTTTTAGGATATGTCTCACACTCAGTTGGCTCTGGAGAAGACAACACTGCAGAAGTGTCTTCTTTACTACGAGAGTCTTCATGGCAGGCCGGTGTGTTTACTTATACAATCGACCATCTGTTTTTATTTATATAATACAACATGTCAGCTTTTTTAAAGGAAAAAATACTATTATAATATACTATAATATTCCTCGTTATTCTAAAACCATATTAATGTTAGATATGGTGCATAAGAGCCAAAAAAAACACAAAATGTTAGTTAAAAATCTTTTGGTCAAGTAAAAAAAAATAAATAAATAAATTTTCTTGCACGTTTTTAGATCCCTAGACAAAAAATAGGCTGAGGAACAGTTATTCTTAGTAGCATTTTGTTGATAAAGAATTGTTTCTCAGCTGTAATTTTGAAGTAAAGCTAAATTACCTTTCTAAAATACATATAATGAGTGATGCTGTAGCATATGAGAGCAGTTGGTTTTCTAAATAATGTATGCGTTTAAACCGCCTCGGGTTTAGAACCATGTGACGCTACGTGATATTTGTGTGTGTGTGAGTGTGTTTTTTCTCTGCAGAGTTCAAAAGAGGAGAGGAGCGTAATGAAAGAGCTATATGGCCGCTACCATCTGGTGAAGCAGGCCTTCTACAGCACAAGCACACAGACCAGTACCACTGTATGGCTTTTTTTCACACACACACACACACACAATATACTGACCCTTGTAGTTGTGTCTGATGTATGAATTGAGCCGGGTTTATATTCTATGACAAATTGACTCAAAAAAACAAAAATCGGACATTGTAAAGAATTCTTTGCTCGTGAATTGAAAAACTGTGGCAGTCAAGAATGTTACGGAAATCAGTGTGCGAGCGCTGCCACGGCATTAATCTAAAAGCCACCACTAGGGGGACAGCACAGGACTACGCAAAACTCACAGGACAGCCGCAAATACGGTAAAGTATTCGCGAAAACTCAAGGTAACATGCTAATAGACAGAAAAAATATCCTTATTACCTCAAACTTAGTTCGAAGAACGTTTGTTTACACGAGTTTGTTTTGTGTATGAGCTCAGATCACACCGATTGATGACATAACCAAAACAGAGTAATTTTCTTTAATCGCAGATCTATTGTTAGACGATCATCATCGTATAATCTGACATGTTATCACACAGTATGTTATAGTATTTGGCCAAGATTTTATGTGGATCGTCTCGTACAGTTTGACAAGTAATAAGACATCGCACAGTGTAAACCGGGAGTTAAGGCTTCATTGTACTAAAACGAGCACACATAATACTCGTTTTTATTTGTATTTGTGTGTGTGTGTGTGTGTGTGTGTGTGTGTGTGTGTGTGTGTGTGTGTGTGTGTGTGTGTGTGTGTGTGTGTGTGTGTGTGTGTGTGTGTGTGTGTGTGTGTGTGTGAGAGAGAGAGAGGCTTAGAAGAGTGTGTCAATGTGAATCTTGTGCCAGTAGAAGAGGACTCTAATCCTGTCTTCATCACCCAGATGGTCACGCAAGCAACAAATTCCACAAATGATACACACTTAGTTAACAGGTACACACACACACACACAAGCTTTAAATGTGCAATAGGCGATTTTTTTTTTTATTTATTCCTTTGTTGTTCAAATAACCTGACTGTTAGAGACCTAATCTTACCTAATGCACCTTTAAGTAATGCAATGCATTTTTAAGGCTATATACACACACACACACACACATACACACACACACACACACACACACACACACACACACACATACATACATATACATACATATGTGTGTGTAGGGTGGAGCTGTTGAGGCAGCTGAAACGGACAAGGATGGAGAAAAGGCAACTGAGAACACTTCTCAAAGAGTACGAGAAGAACTTTCTCATAAAGAATGGCAGGTATATATACACACACACACACACACACACACACACACACACACAGGCACAGGGTACATGAGGCAGCTGTCATTCACACATAGCTTTATTGAACAGTCACAGTTGGTTCTCAGAAAGACATCAAGAAACTCAGAACAGGAAAAAAAAACTTTGACAGCAGCAACTGCCAAAAGGATACAGGTGTGTGTGTGTGTGTGTGTGTGTGTGTGTGTGTGTGTGTGAAGCCCCTCCACACAAACAGCGAGAGAGAAGCTTAGACAGATAAAGTCTGAGAGAGACAGAACTGCTTGTTCTCCCTGTACACATATGTACATCGTGTTTAAAGGTTCAGTCAGAGTCTTCACTGTACACAGCTATCGGAGTGTAAGGCAATCGCGGGGAGACGTCAGGTGCCAGTGATGAGTGCCGGTGATGAGTGCCGTTTCATATCTCTTCCTTCTTCTTCTTTTTTTTTTTTTTTTTTTTTTTTTTTTTTAAGGAGTGCACAGAGAGAGGACCATCTGGTCATGGCAGAGGAATACAACCGCTACAATGCTCTGAAGGACAGACTGAGGCTGCTGAAAGGGATGCTGGGGAAAAAAACACAACCTCAAAGCAGCCAAAGATAGAATCGCAATGACATACACACACACGTCGGATCTTGCATACTTCCTGGTGAGCCACGTGGATGGGAAGTGTACATGTGTAGGGACTGAATTACGTGCCGTGTGTATAATCACTGGTGCATTTATTTTTATTTTAGGAAAAGTTGACATCAATCAGTTGACAGCAGCTGATTATTTAAAATTATTAAATAATTGTGGCAAACTTTTATAAAATGGCAAACTCATGCACCTTCGTATCAAAATATAGCACTTTATATTCAGTTGCAGGGTTTTTTGTTTGTTTGTTTGTTTGTTTAAACCGAAGGCTAGATGGACAAATCAAGTGTATATAACTCTGATTTCACAGTGAGAACAGGTAGGGAGAGGATTAAACGAGGAAACGACGCCCTCCCTAGCCAACGTACGGTAATGTGTATTTGATTAAAGGTGTGTTCGAGTTTATTTCCGTGAGCGTGCTACAGCATTCCAGCCTTTTACGTCGGTTTTATCACACTATATTTTTAGACGTTGGGATTTTTTATATTTACCGAATGCTCATTTGTAGTGAAGGTGTAAAGGATTTTACACCTCGATTTGAGATGCAAGGAATAAAACACTTCCGTGTGCGGTTATAGGAAAATAATCAACGGTCATGGTGGTGCGATGCAGTCCGGAGCGAAGTGGAGTTTCTGTTTTCACCCTGAAGCACTGATTATTTTCCTAATGTGTGTAGTCATGACGTCTTGGCTGTTTGTCTTGGAGGATTATGGGTAATATTGTACATACTGGCACTTCTAGTGAGCGCAATGCCATTTTTCATCAAGCTGATTTTTGAGTCATTTAACAATAATTTCCATTACATCTATAGTAATAATAATAATAATAATAATAATAAGACTGTACAGTTAAGGCTGGATACCACTGATTTTGTTAACATATTTGTGAGACGTTTTTTGTCTTTTTTTTTTTTTTTTTTTGCTTGTCCATGAGAAGATCTGATAATAGTTTTCATCGATTTCTCACTCGCTCGTGTCTTCAGCCATCTCTAGAAACCTGACAGATCGATTTCATATATCACGGAAAGTTAATCGTGTTTTTTCTTTTTTTTTTCTCCTCACCGTATGACCTTTGGCGTACAAGAGCACAGTTTCGAGGGTGTGCAAAAATAAACAAACACGTTTCACTATGAACATGCGCGATAATCACGGCCAGCCAGCACAACACACCTCTCTCACACGCGCGCGCAGACGCACAAATACACATGCTGCTCTTTCAAAGAAAAAAAAAAAAAACGAGTAAAAAGTGAGGTCTTGTTAAAGGAGAACTGCGATGAGATCACTGTGCAAAAAAATAAACTAGTCTCTAAAAAGTCAGTGAATGAATTGATGCTTGAAATAAAGGATAAAGGGCGCGTCTGTGGAAAGGAAAGCTGGACTCTTCAGAGACGTCTTCTTTTCAGGTATTAGCATCACGTTGAATATTTTCTACTCGCAGACTCGCATGGAAATCAGCAGGCGAGTGAGACGAAGGTTAATCTGTGTTTCAGCTCCACCTAGGGCTGGGCGATATATCGTTATAATATCAAAATCGCGATGAACGATTATGCAATAAACTTTTCTGAGATATCGTTGGTATGGTGATGTATTTTTAAAATTTTTTAAAAATTTTTTAATAATTACAAATTAAATGGTTCTAATGGATGCCGTTGATTTGACTCTTTTTTTTAACGTAATCATCTTTGTAGGCATTAAAGAAAAGTATTGTCACACTCAGTTGAACGGACAAGTATCGTTAATTGACCTCAAGTGTCGTTATATGATACTTTTGTCATATCGCCTAGCCCTATATCCACCGAATAGAAGTTTAGCCCTGGAGTAATAGTCACACTCCATCTTCGTCGAAATCCTCAGCGGTGTTGATGTGGAAATGGGAACTGAAAACTTTTTGTTTAAAGGAACACTCCAGCGTTATTAACCTGACCTAATCCACTGCATGTGTAGCGTATGTGAGATTACACAGGCAAGAAGTTTGACGTGTTTCCCTGTACTGGGGGAAATAAATGTGTTTACTCAGTTATGATAAAAATCTAATGGCGGTTTTTCATTTCCTGTCAATAAATGTTAAAAATATGTGACTATATAATTCAGTGTAAATGTGATGAGGAACACATGAGAGATAGGCTTACCCAATGTCCCCCCACCCCACCCCCCAGCTTTCTACACCACAGCGATGTTGAATTCTTGAATCTGATTGGTCAGAAAGAGTTAATTAATGGATGAATTCTGTAGAACAGCAGCTCTGACAGGAATCCCGGCTGTAATTCAAATCACAGGTTTATATTAATGCGCTTGTTCCAATACGTTATTGTTTCAGTAGTAACAGCTTACATGGGGACCTGGATGGTGGACGCTCAACATGCACAGATTAAACATTATTAATTGATATGGTGAAGGTTTATTCAGCATTTCTGGAAGGAGCCTCCAGTGTCAGAGGTAAAGCTGTAAAAGCAGTTTTGCGGTTTCTCCGTAACATGAAAAGCTGCGTGTTTTTTTTTTTTTTCGTCTTATTTTAAGAGTGGGGGGGGAAGAGGGAACGATTGTTTATAGCTGCTGTAACGTAGGAGATAACTTGCTTCATGGACGTTCTACAACATTAACTGTAACTCTAAACAGATTAAGTATGACGTGTTGTTCTTTAATTAATAAAAATTCAGGGTGGTAACATTAACTCCATTTTACATCCTTGAGTATTTTCCTTTAACAGCATGCTCTGAAGTGTTTTATTCCTTACTTGTCCAAATTCCCAACACTGGAGGTTTAGAGTAAATAGGAATTTGGTTGATTTACTCTTTCCAGGTGGTTTTGTGGTGTCTATGCATCTATGTTAAGTAAGGAATAACACACCACAGACCGTGCTGTTATATGAAAATTAACCAGGCAAAGCAGACGGCTGTTAACGCTACAAAAAGTGCATTATTATCGTATAATTTCACAGCCTTTAGCGTGTTTTTCCGCTTATACCACAGCGATTTGCTAACAGTTACAGTGTTTCATTTATTAATGAAGGACATGTCACATTTTAACAGTTTAGAGTTAGACTTAATGTCGTGGAATGTCCACGAGACAAGTTAGTTCCTGCTTACACTTACGTTATAGCTGCGATAAACAACCGTTCTCTCACCAGAATCCCTCTCTCTCTCTCTCTCTCTCTCTCTCTCTCTCTCACACACACACACAAAATCGTTTTACCAAGAAAACGGAACACCTAACTGAGAATCACTTTGTTAAACAACAACCCGTTTTTAAAATCTGTTTATTATTAGACTTGGTTTATGTGGAGCGCCCGCCATACAGTGTATGAGCTGTTACTATAGAAACAATAACGTATTAGAATAAGCGCATCGATCTTAACCTAATCAATCGTTCGTGTTACAGCTGGAACTACCTGTGCTCTTACACAAAAATACTGCACACACCTTCTGACCAATCAGATTCAAGCATTCAGGCACGCTGTGGTAAAATAACGTGACCACGCGTCCGTCCATCGCAAAATGAACCCTGGCAATAAAATGTTTATACGAAACACGTTTAGTAGATCATCATCTCCACGAACTCAACAGCTGCACTGAGACTTCCATTACAAGTGAATTTTGAGCGAAGGGTTTTTCTGTTTTGTTTTGTTTTTTCCAGTAAAGGAAATCATGATGAAATTCTTGCCTGTGGGAATCCTACACACTACAGATGCAGGAATATTTCTTTGTCCATAAGTATACAGCAGTGAGACGTCTCTTCAGTCACGTCGAGAATAACGTACTTTTTGCTTCTTTCGGGAACGTAAGCTCGTGTCACCATGGTGATGGAGACCAACAGCACTGAGGATGGTCACGAGTGGTTTCACAGTTTCCCATTTCTTTTAGAGACATTTTCTTTAGTTACTGGTGTAGGATCTAAGGATTGGTTAGTTGAGTTCATGTTTTGCGCGTTAGCCGGAGTTAGCGTAATATGCTGATGTTGCAGGTCCTCGAATGTGTGGAAGTGTTGGCACCCCACACTGATATTTCATCGTGATCCAAGCACTGGGCATGGTGTGTAGTAACGCATTCTGATATTGGAGGTTCTGACAGCTCAGTTTGTGTGAGCGTTAGCTGGCGGTTTGTATACAAGCATTAACATCCCAAGCTAATGTTTGCAGGTCTTGAGGATTTGTGGATTGCGCTAGCGTACATGCTAATATTGGAGTCCTTCAGTTATGTGATATGTGGATTGGACACGGTTGGTCAGTAAGTCCCGGCCGGGGGGTTAGCGTCCCACGCTAATGTTGCACGTCTTGCAGCTCGGGTCCTTCTTGGCATTGATGGTGGACAGACTCATCAGCTGATGGCCGCTGATCTGGGCCACGGTGCCGCGGGTCAGCTCTACAGGCTCCGTGTAGATAATCTCCAGGATGACGTCCTGCGCGTGGCGGAACTCCACGCGCCCGTCTTCACCGCACACACGGGTCAGGAAGCGGTTGTTGGTGGCGTCCAGCTCGGGCAGCCTCTCGCTGCAGTAGGTGTCTCCGGGCGAGCCGCGCGGCGCCAGCACCAGGATCACGTAGTGGTACGCCGTGTACATGCAGTAAAAGTCGCCGAAGTAGAGGCGCGTGTCGGGCCCAAACAGCTCCTCGGCGCTGATCTGGAAGCGGTAGCGGCCGTACGGAGAGTCCTGCGGTGGCTCACCTGTGTTAAACTCCGTGTTGCAGCTGAAGAAGACGCCCTCGAGCTTGCCGCTAAGCGGAGAGCCGTGACTTCCGCTGTTGTCCTTCACTGAGGGGAGCATTCGGCCGCCTTGCACATTACTGAAACAGAGAGAGAAAGATCATTCTTTTAAAACACAACCCATTTTAGTGGATTTTTTAAAAATTTATGCGTCTTTTTGACCTGAGAATCTTTGAGGTGTTTTAACTAGTTATTGTTCTCTCCATATCGTTACACTAACACACACACACACACACACACACACACACACACACCTGCCTTCAGGAGCATCCCCAAACATGGACCGGGCTTTTTAATGTCATATCAATCAATATTTAGATTTATTAATATTATACTATATTCATATACATATGACTGACTGTTCTTGCTGACCGTCTGAGTCACCTGAAGAACAACTGCTTTCTGTTTTTCCTTAAATATGGTAATACAGTCCATCCGGGATTTGCGAACGCAAATCAAGCAAACGCCGCAGTAATCTGAGGAGATTGCAATTTTTCAAAATTACAGCAGATTTTCCGCAGATTTTGGGCCAAGACGCGTCATGTGACGTCATCACAACACGCGTTCATTCAAAGCCCTCTTCGATCCACGTGCGTCGAACACGAGTGCAGTGAAAAGGTCTCATTTACCAACAAACATCACTGTGAAAGAGCATGCAAAGCAATTTTGTGCAACTGCAATTTCGCCAATTCAAGTAGATTTCCTCAAAAAACTCCTGCAAATCGCATCATGTTTGAAAAAAAAAAAAAGCCACAGCAAAATCAAGCATTGTTGGCTGCAATAATCACCAAAAAATCTCTGTGAAATCCTGTACGGACCGGTGATGATTCACAAGCATCGCGGTCATCAAATGAAGCTGAAGCGTCAGTGTGACTGACGCTCCTGTCGAATCCCAATAATGAACCCTTTTTCAAAGACAGTTGAATCTTTTCCTCTTGCCATACCGATCAACAACAACAAAAAAAAGTTCAGCCTGGCCTGCTTAGCATTTTGACACATGCCATAGACTTGTGCTAGGAGGTTTAATTAATTGTATCATTCTAGTAATACAATTTGTGATTAAATTTATATTGCTTCATATTAAATGCAAAAATGAAGGGCAAAAATAAAGGCATGTCTCACCCTTTTGAAGAAGAAAAAGAAAACATTCTAGTTCGAAAAGGATATTAGCCCCGATATGGAATTGGCTCTATTCGGATGCTCGGACTCTTCATTGGCTCAGCCGCATTCACAACGGTTGTCTCTTATGTTCAGTATGGTGGTGGCTGAGAGGGTTATCTTGATGGAATGGAAATCTGCTTCGCCACCTATTTTTCAAAAATGGCTGGCTGAGATGGTTCCCTCCCTCAAGCTCCCTCAAGGATTCGATTTTTTTAAGACTGGTGCATCCAAAAACATTGCGTCAAGATCTGGGGCCCCTTCCTCGAATATCTTTTCGAGAGCTAAAAACGGACTGAACACCCGTCATATACGATGGATCGTTTTTATTTTCTCTCACATTTACCCCATTCCTTATGTATCTTTGCAGGGCAAATGTTTAGGGTCATTGATCACTTTGTTAAAGGTGGGAGGGACAGTTCAGATGGTGTTTTTTTATTTATTTCTATATGTATATGCATGTGTATGCATATGTATATATGTACACAGGCACACGTGTGTGTGTGTGTGTGTGTGTTTTTCTATTTCTCTTTGTGCTTTCTTTTATACATATTGTGTGAGATTCCATTCATTTCATCTTTTTTTTATTTGTTGGTTAGGTTATATAAAACTGTTAAACAAATAAAATATTTTCTTTTAAAAAGAAAACATTCTGGTTGTTAAACAAACCTTACAAGATGCTTTTAATTCCCAGATTTTTAACTGATCATGTACAAGACTTTTCCACAGAAAAAAGCTGTTTGACCACTGAATCGTATGAAGCGATTAATATGAACTATTATTATATATAGGAAAATTCTCATTATTATGATAACTCTAAAAACCAAGCCAACTTGCTGCCTTGTACAGTACTGTGCAAAAGTTTTAGGCACATGCAAAGAAATGCTGTAGAGCAAAGATGCCTTCAAAATAATGAAATTAAATGTTTCTACATAAAAAAAAAATAATAATAAAAAATACCATAAAGAGCAGTAAACAGTAGTAAATGAAACAAAGTCAATATTTGGTGTGACAAAAAAAATTAAATAAAAATAGTAGTCTCCGGTACAATTAGTGCAGTTTTATAAGGAAATGAGCTGGTAAGTTTTATTGAGCATCTTGCAGAACCAGCCACAGTTCTTCTGGACACTTTGACTTTCGCACTCGCTTCTTATTTCTGCAGCGAAACCCAGCAGCCTTCATTGTGTTTTTTGTCTGAAAAGTGTCTCTTACGTAATACGCTGCTTTCTTTAATGACATACAAACATTTAATTTTGTGCTAGAAAACTAATGTTTGGGAATCTAAAATGTTTTTTTGTACCGACTTGATAATGTAGACGTCATAAAATAAAAAAAAAAATCTACAACAAAGTTTGTACTAAAAAAAAAAAAAAAAATAGGGTGCCTAAACTTTCGCACAGTACTGTATATGATCCGATTTAAAACTACACCACTTTTTTTTTTTTAATGAAGAAGCCTTTCATAGTCACAAGATATGCGGGCTCCGCCTCTTCCAGCATTCCTATTACTTTAATCCTTCCTTTCAGTCTACAACATATGGACAGATTTATTTATTCTTCCTCTGTATGTCACTTTTTTTTCTTCGTACCTGCCTTAGTGTATTACTAAGAGTACAGCCTCTTGGTACAATACATGGCAGCCTGGGATCAGTGTATTGTGTTTTAACTTTGGGTGTGTGATTTATGGTACCAGTCCCTGACCTGCAGTAGTCGAAGTACTCTTGGTTCTGATTGCGGTAGAAGACGGAGAAGGGGAGCATCCTGCCAGCGATGACCTCAGCTTTCTGGAGCAGCTGAGTCAGATGCACAGGGGAGTAATCTATATATAAAAAGCAAACAGACACAGTTTGATCAGTTATGTATTTTTTTTTTTTTTTAAATGGACAAAAGGTCATTGCAGTAAAAAAGCAAATAAAATAAACCATCATAGCTCCTTCTTGAAGCTGTAATCTTTTTCCTGGAACCTGGAGTTTTTCCGTGCCACCTTGCATTAGGGATAAATCTAAAATTTATATGTGGACAATGTACACATATATGTGTATATGACAATGTCCATTGTTAAAAGAGCTATACAGGTGCATCTAAAAAAAAATGTAATATTGTGGAAAAGTTCATTTTTTTTCCCGTAATTTAATTCAAAAAGTTGAACTTTCATATATTCTAGATTCATTACACATAAAGTGAAATATTTCAAGCCTTTTTTTGGTTTAATCTTGATGATTACGGCTTACACCTCATGGGAAAAAAAAAAACAAAAAACAGTATCTCAAAATATTAGAATAAAGAATTTATAATACAGAAATGTCGACCTTCTGAAAAGTATGTTAATTTGTGCACTCAATACTCTGTCGGGGCTCCTTTTGCACGAATTACTGCATTAGTGCGGCATGGCATGGAGGAAATCAGCCTGTGGCACTGCTGAGGTGTTATGGAAGCCCAGGTTGCTTTGATAGCAGCCTTTAGCTCGTCTGTATTCTCGGGTCTGGTGTCTCTGATCTTCCGCTATGCCAGAGCCATATCAGCCAGCAGTTCTCACCTGATTTCCCATTAAAGCTAAGCAGGGTTGAGCCTGGCCAGTACCTGGATGGGAGACCTCCTGGGGAAAATGAAGGTTGCTGCTGGAAGTGGTATTAGGGAGGCCAGTAGGTGGTGCTCTCCCTGTGGTCTGTGTGAGTCCTAATGCCCAACTGTAGTGATAGGTACACTATACTGTAAAAAGAGCACCATCTTTCAGATGAGACGTTAAACTGAGGGCCTGACTCTCTGTGGTCATTAAAAATTCCAGGCCACTTCTTGTAAAGAGTAGGGGTATAACCCTGGTGTCCTGGCAAAATTGCCCTATCTATCATGCCTGAATTGGCTACATCACCCTTTTCTCCACCTATAGCTGGTGTGTGGTGGGCGTTCTGGTGCACTATGGCTGCCGTCGTGTCATCCAGGTGGATGCTACACACTGATGGTGGTGGTTGAGGAGATTTCCCCCCATACTATGTAAAGTGCTTTGAGTGTCTAGAAAAGTGCTATATAAATGTAACTAATTACTGACAAAATTCAGGTCAGTTGAGTCGGCTGGCCAATCAAGCACAGTAATATCATGGACAGCAAACCAGTTACTTGTAGTTTTGGCACTGTGGGCAGGTGCCAAGTCCTGCTGGAAAAGGAAATCAGCATCTCCATAAAGCTTGTCAGCAGATGGAAGCATGAAGTGCTCTAAAATCTCCTGGTAGACACTGCATCAACTCTCAACTCGAGAAAACACAGTGGACCGACACCAGCAGATGACATGGCAACCCCAAATCATCACTGACTGTGGAAACTTCACACTGGACTTCAAGTCACACATACAGCGACAAAGCGACCGGAGACCATTCGTTTTCAATGAGAGATGGCGACTTCCGGCGACATGAGCGACAGAGACCGTTTGCGACTACATGTGGGTGTGTTCAGCGCCGTGACAAAGTTGAGAAAAAGTTTAACTTACAAATTTGGAGTGACCAATGGGAGTGAAGACAGTAGAGCACACTTGAGCCATGCTGCCTGCGAGTCCAAATTGTTTCGTGGACCCAGACAATCCGGCGCTTGCGCTTTCGCCGCAGATAGATGGCCGCAATGGCAAAGAGCTCACACTGTTCTCCTTCATCTCGTAGGATATGATGCGTATATACACTGGTGAATTTTACATACAAACGCTCTCCATCCAGAATGTTCCATTTTAGCGGCAAGAAAACTGATTTGTTGTCAAAAGTGGAATGCTAGTTGCGCCAGCCACTGATAATGTTACTATGGCAACCAGTAGTAGGAACACCTGCCTACTGGCGACTTGCAGAGCTAAAACTGCTGTACCTGTGAATGTACCATAAGCCTAACAAGTTTTAAGGTTATTGTGAATAAAGGTTGTGATTAAGGTGAGGTAAATGTGGATTACCTGCAGTGCAGAACTCCACAATATCGCTCCATTCAGAGACAGCGTAGTCTCCATCGCCCTGCTTGGATGCGGTTTGCACGGCGACCGTGTACTCGGTTCTCGGGCTCAGGAACCAATGGCCTCGCACGGTCATCGGCAACGGCACGGCCTTGGCAACCAGTTTAGTGGGCACGTCCTAAATACAAGGGAGGAGAAATTCAAACTCAAGGACTACAATCAAATCAGGGTTCCTGACCAGCTCAGAATGCTGTTCTATTAGTGCTATTTTAAACAGCCAAGAAACATCATATGGCATCAATCCCTCACAGAAAGATTTAAACTAGTGATCATGTGACATTAGGAAGAAAACACTCAGCAGTCTACAGACATAAAAAAATTACGAATGTATAATCGAGAGCATCCGAAAGCTGTTCAGAGGATAAACAAAGTTACAAAGGACAAGGGTTCACCTATTAGCGTACGGTTTTGTGGCACGTATTTGCAAAAAACAATGTAAAATAGGTTTTTATTTGATTCGTGATTAATAAGGCATGCGGATGTTTCTGTTGTTTAAGAAACGGTTTACAATGATTGATGTCTGCTTAATTTCTGACCATAAAACGATCCGGTATTATTGGTGATCATCAATTTTGGCAGTTTTTGGCATTTCTCATGTGACATCGGCGAGGAGTGATATAAAGTGCAGCACCGCTGTCTGATCGTTCACTGCAACTAGAGATGGCACTTTTTCTTTTCTGATACTGACACTCCTCCTTATAGAATAGCTACCTTCTCCCTGAACTGAAAACACACGTATACTTTTATCTTTTGTCCTATTTTATTTTATGTTTTAACTCCTTTGATTGCTCTGTAAAGCGATCTTGGGTGTGTAAAAGGCGCTATATAAACAAAATGTATTATTATTATTATTATTATTATTATTATTATTATTATTACTGAAACCTTGAGTATGAGCTGATAACTTTAAAAAAATACATAGCTAAAATATAATTTACACAAAACCTTTCACACACACACACACACACACACACACACACAATATATACACTGCAAATATAATGAAGTATAAAAAAAAAATCCTAACAAATAATAATTCAATCAAATGTCGTTATATGTCAAATTCGTTTCAAACGTTTTTTCCCCCCAAATCCATTTCCAATCTTATATTCTTTTTTTTGTTTGTTTGTTTGTTTTTTTCCCCCCCTGATGTCCGATCCAGATCCTGGGTATCGGATCGGTAACAACTCTAATTACAGCCACACCCAGAATCTCGCTTTGGACCCTGTGAATACACACAAAAATATAAACACACTCCATCCTGATCATGACAGTTAGTCTTAATGTACCATAATGCTTATTTGAATATTAGTATAAACTGATATATATATATATATATATATATATATATATATATATATATTATTATCTCTTGTTTTTGATGCTATATCGTACTGCCATTGGCGTATAACACGGTTAGTCTGCATTTTCTATCCCCTGATTTTTTCTTCTGGCTTGAAATAAAGTGTGTGTATTAAAGCGTGCGGTAGTCGAAACACAATTAAAAATTGCTGAAAGGAAAATCCTGCCATCTCAGGGGTGTTACACTACGTGCAGGAATTTTTTTTAATAATCCGAACAGGCAGAAACAAAATCCGAAAATCAAATTAAGCACGTTCCTGAGCCGAGTCTGAACACTCAGAACCTTTCCCCCATAAATACTTTTGTACTTTTGAGAAGTATGGACGCTGTAACGTGACTGGATGAGCGCAAGAACGATAAGCAGTGTTTAGTGTTTTAGGTGTATAGACACGCCTCACCTTGTGTTTGAACTTGTTGGAGTTCTTGTTCTCCTTCTTGTTCAGGTCGATGAAGTAGTGTGTGATCTTCTCTTTGGTGCGAGGGTCCATGTCCCAGCAGATCTTAAAGGAGTCGCAGGTGATGTTGCTGATCCGAATGTTCATGGGCACGGGGAGCTCCATCTCCACCACGCCACTCTCCTCCACCTTACCTACACACACACACACAGAAATTATTTACAATTTCACCACTGCAGAATCCATCTGTGCACATTTCTCACAGTTCTCTAGTTCATTCTGTTTCCCTGGAGTAACCTTGAAGCAGTATACACACACACACACACACACACACGACTACAAAATGTTTCTTCCATACTCAGGCATGCAGTCAGTAACCTGAAGACCTTCAACTGTGAGTCTCATTTATATCTTCTCTCTCTCGCTCTCTCTCTCTCTCTCCTCACACTAGAAGCTCAACAGCATGACACGTACAAACAAAGGAAGTAAACACATATGTACGCAAAATATTTTACCGATCACAAATCCACGGTTATTAATCACAATGTACAACGAAATGCCAATATGAGGAATTCTGACTAGCAGTTAATATTTAGGAGAGGAACATCTGGATACAAGTAAATGTTACTCACAATATTAAAAAAGCCCGTCCGCTTTCTTCCACATCGAGTATAGACTGTCACCTCAAAACAGTGAGTGTGCCCAAAAGATAACACACTAGAAGCTTATCAGTAGGAATCCTCCCGGGTGTACGCCTTCACACACTCCGAAACCTTACCTTAGTGTTTTAGTGGTTTTGGGAGGGACAAAAGTAAAAAAAAAAAATTATAAAATGATGTGACCGTGTATACATGCTTTAGCTTATTGTCACTTCTAATCTGTTCAAAGAGTTCAAGGTTTCTGACTTTTCACAGCTTGTAGATCAGAACACACAGAGACTTCCACAGAGTTCATTTCTGCACTAAACAACCGATACGTGGGGGGGAAACACTTGGGGGCGGACTGTTATTGGACAATAATCACTGATAGTCCTGGAGTGTTGTATTCCTCTCACACCACAGCAATTTACCCATGATTACGATTTTTATTTATTAACCGTGTATTAAAAGTTACATTTAAAGGCGCTGAACTTTCAAAAAACAACATAGTTCCTGTTATCACTTACATTATAGCAGCTATAAACAGTCATTCCCTCACCAGCCTCTCTTTTTTCTCTCTAAGTTAATAATAATAATAATAATAATAATAATAAAAATAAACCACAGTTTGTCATGTTATCGAGAAACCAGAAAGTGCAAACTCTCTGTCCTAAAGACTTTCTAGTGATTTTTGCAAAGCGCTGACACCGGAGACTCCTTCCATAAACGTTACTTAAACGTCTCCTTACAGAAAACTTCACCGTATAAACAACTGCACACTTTTTTTTTTTTTTTTTTTTTTTAAATCACGTTTTTTAAGTTCCTGTGAATGAGCTGTTACTATAGAAACAATAACGTATTAGAAGAAGATGCCACAGCCGTCCGGCGTCGTCATCGGCAACAGATTCTGATGTCATGGATGATTTTTTTTTTAAATGCCAAGGGGGGAAAAAAGCTGTCACACGTTTAATTCTCTGTGCTTTATGTACGAGTTAGAATAAGAACACAGAGTGCTGCGGTCTCAGCACGGCCAAACCCTCGAACAAACAAAAGAAACATCTTTCTCACAAGCACACAACCTGCTGCTCCCTCTCACACACACACACACACACACACACACCGAGTAGTTTCCATGGCAACTTGCCAAGCTGATTAAACACGTAGCTGTCGTGGCGAACGGCGACACGGTGCCTCGAGTCAGAAATCGACTGAGATCACAGAAGATTCTGGAAAATGCCTGAAGAGAAATGTTAATCCTACGTAACACATTTTCTAACACTGTTTAATGAAAGGTTGCTTTATTACAGGATTACACGGTAAACTCCTGTACAAGAGGATGACAGAGTCTACAGATTTATTATTACCTCAGTCTTAAATAATAAATCAGCCTTACAATTAAATCAGTCACTTAATCAAAGGCATACAAATGTCTTACAGTGGAAATTGTATGCGTGAAAATAGACAAACACATAAATAAATCCAATTTATGATTATGGGATGGATAAAAAAGTTTTAAATTAAATAGCGTTTAATATTTACCATAAAAAAAAAATTTTTTAAAAAGTTTGATGAGGAAGCCTGGGGTGCAGTCAGCGTTCCAATTCATCCCAAGGGTGTTCAGTGGTGTTAAGGTCAGTGCTCTGTGCAGGACAAGACACAAACTACCAGCACCACTAGCAAACCGTAGATTTTGGCACCTCTGAACATGCCTTTCAATTACATCGTCAGGTTTCTCTTAAAAAGAGAAAAGTTTGTGTGGCTTCCGACTCTGTATAACACACTGTTATATATTAAAAATGTCGGAAAAGGACGACCTGCACGTCACACGGGAAGCACACGCGTCCTAAAGGGATTCCCCCCCCCCCCAGGGTTGATTCAGATGAGAATACAGTTACGATTTGTTGTGTAAAATTCATTGTTCAAATACTGACTCACTACCATTTCACGAAACTGTTTTTGCACAAATGGTACTACTGAGTTAAATGTCGTATAAAGAAAAGGCATCAGAACACAAAAATGCCACACCCGAAACATTTGATCGGTTTAAAATGTAACGTCTCTCCAACATCCGTCTGTGTAATATCCATGTCGCTAATAAACTGCTATTTTCCTGTAATGTACATGGACAAGATAATACTGTAGAATACACCAATCAGCCATAACATTAAAACCACTGACAGGTGAAGTGAATAACATTGATTATCTCATTACATTGGCACCTGTCAAGGGATGGGATAAATTAGGTAGCAGGTGAACATTCAGTTCTCAAAGTTGATGTGTTGGAAGCAGGAAAAATGGGCAAGCGTAAGGAGCTGAGCGACTTTGACAAGGGCCAAATTGTGATGGCTAGACGACAGGATCAGAGCATCTCCAAAACGTCAGGTCTTGTGGGGTGTTCCTGGTATGACAGGGTCATGGGCGCAAAGGCTAGCCCGTCTGGTCCGATCCCTCAGAAGAGATACTGAAGCACAAATTGATGAAAATGTTAATGCTGGCTATGATGGAAACGTGTCAGAACACACAGTGAAATCAGTCAGAGTGCCCATGCTGAACCCTGTCCACCAAAAGCGCCTACAATGGGCACGTGAGCATCAGAACTGGACCATGGAGCAATGGAAGAAGGTGGGCCAGTCTGATGAATCACGTTTTCTTGTACATCATGTGGACGGCCGAGTGAGTGCGTGTGTCAGTTACCTGGGGAAGAGCTGGCACCAGGGTGCACTATGGGAAGAAGGCAAGCCGGCGGAGGCAGTGTGATGCTCTAGACAATGTTCTGCTGGGAAACCTTGGTTTCTGGTATTCATGTGGATGTTACTTTGACACGTACCTAAACATTGTTGCAGAACAAGTACACTCCTTCATGGCAACGGTATTCCCTAATGGCAGTGGTTTCTTTCAACAGGATAAAGTGCCCTGCAACACTGGAAACATTGTTCAGAAACGGTTTGAGGAACACGACAAAGAGGTCAAGGTGTTGACTCGGCCTCCAAATTCAGATCTCCAGATCTCAATCCGATCGAGCATCTGTGGGATGTGCTGGACAAACGAGTCCGATCCATGGAGGCCCCACCTCGCAACTTACAGGACTTAAAGGATCTGCTGCTAACGTCTCAGTGCCAGATACCACAGCACACCTTCAGAGGTATCGTGGAGTCCATGCCTCGACGGGTCAGAAGTGTTTTGGTGGCACAAGGGGGACCTACACAATATTAGGCAGGTGGTTTTAATGTTATGGCTGATCGGTGTATTTCACAAAGTCAGCACGAATTCATCTGATATCCATAACGCTGGAACTATTTGCTGTAAAATGCAATTGTGGTTCCCTAAAGCCCAAAGCAAATCCACTGAAATATTTTACAACCCTGTTCGCTTATAATGCCATTTTGTGCAAAATGAATTGGTAGACCTGCTGTGAGACCCGAGAGAGAGAGAGAGAGAGAAAGAGAGAGAGAGAGCCCTATACCAAATGTGAAACATTTCATCTCTCTCTGTGGAAAGCTCTGGGGCGAAACAGTGGTACCTGCTGAGTCATGGGGAACGGATGTGTAGATGTGGATGAGACAGACAGACAGAAAGAAGAGGAGAGGGTGAGAGGTTATTATCTGAAGTCGGTTTGACCCTGTGTTGGGCTGAATTAGGTGCTTAAAAGCCTCCTGAGGTCTGCAGTCTATTCCAAGACACACACACTTTTGCATTCAGACATTTTGAAAAGAGGCATCTGATCCTCAAAACAACGCCCAACACCAAAGCTACAGACAGAGACAGAAATATCCTCGTACATCCTTACACTTATACACTCTGTACATTACCGTCCATACATTACCGTTTCTATAGTAACGGCTCACGCACAGGGACTTGTAGAACAGATGTTGTCATTTTTGTTTTCTCATGGAAAACAGATATTTAACATGGAAGGCGTCTCCAGTTTCACAGCTTTGTAACAGTCAGAGGTAAATCTGTAAGTTTTTTCTCAAACCTTCAGGACATTTTATGCAAACAAAAGGTGCAAATTTGCTGCACAGCTTTACAAATATTCATCTAGCATGATTTTAATCAATTTACAATGTTACTAAATCATAGCTAGAAAAGTTATTTTAGATTTAACTATTTGTAGCCTCATTTTCAAATGTACCTGGTAGAAATAGTTTTCAAATTACTAATAAATCAAAGCTAAGTACTGATGGAGTTTTTAATCTTAACGTTGCTAAGCACCGACCACGCTAATGCTAGCTAGCGAGTTAGCATCACGGTTTATTTTATCATTTTATTTTACACACCTTCCTTAAAGTGAAGTCGTGTTTAAAACGCAACAAACTGTTTAAACTAATCACAAAAATAATATGTTGAAGTTCAGAAGAAGCTGAGTGAGCTAAGCTGAACTAGCAACCAAACGCGCTATAGGTATATTAATATAAAAATACTGTGAGCGTGGCTAAATAAAGCTCTATTTCTATCTCTGTAGTAGAGATTTAGGATAATTTGAGGAATACATAATTAGTAAAACATATTATATATATTATATATATGTTTTATATATATATATGTTTTACCTGTTCGTTCACTCCTGACTGCTTGTTTAACAGGTGCTGCTTGATTAGTGTTGCCAGTTATTCTGATATCAGACCCAAAACCCACAGAGGCACAAAATATTAACTCTTGTAAAATATTAAAATGTTCAGACAGACAGATAGATAGATAGACAGATGAAATGACAGACAGATAGACAGACAGATAGATAGATAGATGAAACGACAGACAGATAGATAGACAGACAGGAAACGACAGACAGATAGATAGATAGATAGATAGATAGATAGATAGATAGATAGATAGATAAATGAAATGACAGACAGACAGAGGAAACGACAGACACATAGATAGATAGATAGATAGATAGATATGCCACATCCTGTCTCTCTCACTTTAGCTAGCTCATTAGTGGCTAATACACCACACTTGCTAAGCTGAACACAACAGTGACGTGTAAAAAATAATGAGAAAATGTAGAAGTGAGCAGAGACACTGCGCTGCCCGCAGGCCACTTTCTGTCCACTTTCACTAATTAATTCTGATTTAAACGAGCTCTTGAATGAGGGCGATGAAAACACTTCACTTGCCTCATGAAGCAAAACAGAACATGATGAGTCATTGTGCTAGCATTAGCATAACATTAGCATGACCTCCACAGCAACAGATGGATCTGGGCTTTGGACAGTCTGTTGCGAAAACACTCAGAAATCCTCAAAAAGGCAACCTTATACTGTATACTTTTTATTTAAACAAATCTTCTACATAGAAAAAAAATGTTCTGAAAATGAGTAATAAAAATAATGTGCTTTTTTTTATGAATTGATCTCCTCCATTAGGGGTTTTCAATAATTTTGTATAGTCTACAATGTATTTACTTCAAAGGGATAAAAAGAAGATTTGAACTCTAAATAAACTCTGTAGTCACAAACAAAAGTTAGTAGCCTAAAGGTTAATCTTCATTGTCTTCATATAGCATCAGATCAAGTGATTATGATGTTTGCTTTAATAGGTCCAAAGGAAGTCAAAAATCATTTTTGTTTAAAGAAAAGTGGCCCAGCGGTATCTCAGTATCTTTATAATTATGTTAGGTTTTAAGTTTACAACTCCTTCATTTTGTCTCTTAAAGGTTTTAAAGTAATACAAATTCCTCCTTCCTGTCAAGGGAAATGATGCAGTTAATGGATCTGACAAGTTTGAGTGAGGTTTCACCTTTAAATTACACTCTTTTTCACAGCCATCGCACTTTCCTGAGGCGATCATGACAGCCAGAATGGACAGGGCTGGTTTCCAGAGTGATTTCACTTCTGGATGCAGTAAATGTCAGAGACTGTTTTAGAATTTTAAAAAAATAAAAATAAATAAATAAAGACTTTCTCAAGGACAAAGTATCAATCAAACATGGAAGCACTGGGAGTAGCAAGAGACTACCATGGCTGTGTTCCAATACTGCATTTAGCATCCATTTCCCCTCAGCAGAATCCATATTATTTTTACTGGCATGAACACAAAGAGAAAACTCATGAAATAATGCTAGCTAGCATGCTGGTTCAATTAGTTAAACAGCTAATATGGATGAATTTGTTTGCACACAGAGCTGTCAAACAAATTAGAGATACAATATATGGGCAAAAGTTTGTGGAAACCTGACCATCACACTCGTATGTGCTTGTTGAACATCCCGTTCCAGATTTATTTCCCCTTTGCAGTTATAATAAGCTCCACTCTTCTGGGAAGGTTCTCCACTAGATTTTGGAGCGTGGCTGTGGGGATTTATGGGGTTTTTTTTAGCTACAAAAGCATTAGCGAGATCAGGCACTGATGTCAGGTGAGGAGGTCTGGGGTGCAGTCGGAGTATCAATTCATCCCAAAGGTGTTCAGTGGGGTTGAGGTCAGGGCTCTGTGCAGGACGTTCAAGTTCTTCCACTCCAACCTTGGAAAACCATGTCTTCATGGAGCTCGCTGTGTGCACAGGGGCGTCGTCATGCTGGAACAGGTTTTGAGCCTCTTAGTTCCAGAGAAAGGAAATTGTAATGCTACAGCATACAAAGACGTTCTATACAATTGTGTGCTTCTAACTTTGTGGCAACAGTTTGGGGATGAACCGCATATGGGTGTGATGGTCAGGTTTCCACATACTTTTAGCTATATACACTCACCGACTACAAATACTGGATAGGTTCTCCCTTTGCTCTCAAAACAGCCTCAATTCTTCGTTGGATTGATTCCACAAGATGTTGGAAACATTCCTTTGAGATTCTGGTCCATGTTGACATGATTGCATCATGCAATCCCTGCAGATTTTTTAGGTGCACTTTCATGCTGTGAATCTCCCATTCTACGACATCCCAAAGGTGTTCCATGGGATTCAGATCCGGTGACTAGGAAGGCCACTGAAGAACACTGAACTCATTGTCATGTTTATGAAACCAGTTTGAGACGAATTTTGCTTTGTGACATGGTGCATTATCATGCTGGATGTAGCCATTAGAAGATGGGTAAATTGTGGCCACACCATTACACCACCTCCAGCAGCCTGGACTGTTCACACAAGGCAGGTTGAATCCATGGATTCATGCTGTTGGTACCAAATTCTGACCCTACCATCTGTGTGCCTCAGCAGAAATCGAGATTCATCAGACTAGGGTACGCTTTTCCAGTCTTCAACTGTCCAGTTTTGGTGAGCCAGTGCCCACTGCAGCCCCAGCTTTCTGTTCTTGGCTGACAAGTGGAACCTAACGAGGTCTTGTGATGTTGTAGCCAATCTGCCTCAAGGTTTGACGTGCATTCTGAGATGCTTTTCTGCTCACCACAATTGTACAGAGCGGTTATCTGAGTTACTGTAGTCTTTCTGTCAGCTTAAACCAGTCTGGCCATTCTCCATCGATCTCTCTCATCAACAAGGTGTTTCTGTCTGCAGAACTGCCTACACTGGATGTTGTTTTTTTCTTTATTGCACCATTCAGTAAACTCTAGAGACTGCTGTGTGTGAAAATCCCAGGAGATCAGCAATTATAGAAAAACCTGGCACCAACAATCATGCCAAGGTCAAATTCACTGAGATGACATTTTTCGCCATTTTGATGGTTGAAGCGGCTGGTCCGTATCTGTATGATTTCATGCATGATTAAATAATTGCATGAATGAGTAGGTGTACAGGCGTTCCTAATAAAGTGCTCAGTGAGTGTATGGTTATGTGTATAACTAACTATTAACGGTTTGAGTTAGTCATGATATAAATAGGTTAACAAGCGACAACAAGCAAAGGAACAACTCCTAATGATAGGTTAATATTGAGATTTAACATTGAGCTAGTTAAACTAGCTGGTAACCTGATAAGTGCACAAAAAAAAAGTGAAGAAGGCAAAATTGATCTGGTTTTGTTTAGGGTGACGAAATATACGCTTCCTTAAAAGCATGTGCTCCTTTTAATGCCTAAAATACAGGATTTGTTCCAGTAGGGGTTAAAATGGTCCGTCAACAAATAGTCAAATAGTCTACATATACAGTACATATAGACAAACAGTCTATTTATTCACTTCATTTCAAGCACTACCAGTAGATGTTTTGACCTTGCTAAGCTGTTTAATCTAATATTTCTCATTAGGATCATTGTGTAACAAATACATGACCATTAAACCTTATAGACATGTGTACTCATTTCAAGTGTATTCTATTGGCAGATAATTTTGCTCATCTTTTCTTGAAATAAATGATTAAAATAAGCAAATTTGTATAATAAGCATAATTATCTGGCTTATCAAGCTTGAAATGAGTAAATAAAAATCTAGAAATATGCATAATAGTCTTACATTTCTTTAAAAACAAACTAATCAAGACAAATAGGTGAATTTGCCTATATTTAAGAGATTTTTTACAGTGTGATTACCCGAGCTCAGGACTGAACCGTGGACCCTGGAGCTGGGAGTTGGAAACAGTACACACTGCACCACCATGATGCCCACTTCCTGAACAATTAGGTCTTTGTGAACACTTTTTGAATGAGGTGAATAATATCGATCTCTGAGAGACTCCTTTTGTTTAGTTGCTGAGCAATTGAATACGCTCTGTCTGGTGAAGATTGCCGATGACACAGTGGTGGTAGGCCTCACCACTAACAACTACGAGAAGGCCTAACTAGAGGAAGTAGACGTCCTCTCCACATGGTGCCGCAATAACAGTCTCTCCCTGAATGTCATTAAAACTAAGGAGATGATTATTGATTATGGGAGGAAGCAGGTGAGGAATTATTGCCCTCTGATGATCAATGGGGCCACAGTAGAGAGGGTGAGCAGCTTCAAATACCTAGGAGTCCACCTCACCAAAGACCTCTCCTGGACAACACACATGAACAGCATAGTGACAAAGGTGCATCAGCGCCTCTACCATCTACGACACCTGGCCAGGTTCAAGGTCTCCCACAAAGTGTTGAGGGCTTTCTACACTGGGGCTGTGGAGAGTCTTCTCACAGGGAGCATCACCGCCTGGTTCGGCGGCACCACGGCCCAGGACCGACAGTCACCATCAAGAGTGGTGAGCGCAGTAGAGAAGACCATCAAGACTTCTCTCCCCTGCACCACAGACATCTACACCCAGCAATGCAGGACCTGGGCCAGAGGAATTATAAATGACTTTCACCACCCCGGACACAGACTCCTCACAGTGCTCCCATCAGGGAAACACTAACGGATCCTGAGGACCAACACAGAGAGACTCGGGAGAAGTTTCTACCCTCAGGCAATCCGGCTACTGAACACTTGAAAATCTGCATATTCCTACCTCATACACAACACACATACACAAAACAATTTGCACTATAGAGAAGGAAAAATAATAAATTGTTTTGCACACTGTAGAAATTCTGTATACACTTTACTACTCTGTGTATCTACTCCCACAAATAATATTCTATTGCATTCCATTTTTTCACATCACATTCCCTACAGTCCACTATATTTAATTTTATTCTACAGTCTATTATATTTTATTATTTTACTACATTCTATTTTATCATGTGTGTATATCCTTAGTCATTGTTGGTCTGTTATTGCACTGTGGGACGAGTAACTAAGGAAAAACACTTCACTACATTACATCACACGTATGTAATATGTATGTGACAAATAAAGAACCTTGAACCCCATTGGAAAGTGAAACATCCTTGAGTCCGTGTTTCAGTCCTAGGAATTTTCATTCAAGTGCAACATATTACCTCAAACTAAACATTCAGAAACTTTTGTATGCTCTTAAACATTGCTTGGTTGCATTTTCTTTTTTTATTTTGTATTTTTTTTTTTTCAAATTATATTAGAAAAATACCACAAAATAGCAATTATTATTAACTATATTTACATCATTAAAGCGTTCAAGTTCAAGTTCATTTATTTATGAAGCACATTTAAAAACAGCCACAAGACTGACCAAAGTGCTGAACATTAAAATCAACCCATAAACACATAAAACAGAAGAAAATAAGACATAAATTTAAAGCCAAAGAAATTTACAAATAAACTAAGACCATACAAGATGTAGTAAGAGTGGGATATTAAAAGGCCAGATCAAACATATGTTTTTAACAAAGACTTAAAAATAGATAGGGAAGATGTCACTCTAATCTCAAGCGGCAGATTGTTCCATAACCGAGGCCCAACCACAGAAAAAGCTCGATCCCCTCTACATTTTAGTCTGGATTGAGGAACTAAAAGGAGATTCTGGTCACTGGATCTTAGACTTCTAGTTGGAGTATAAAAATGCAGCAGTTCTGAGAGATAACTAGGAGCTTGGTTATGTAAAGATTTATACACCAGTAAGAGAACTTTAAAATCGATTCTAAATTGAACAGGCAACCAATGGAGGGCTCTCAGTAGGGGGGTGATGTGGTCACATTTGCGACTATTATGAAGAAATCTAGCAGCAGCATTTTGGACCAATTGCAGGCGAGTAGTTTGTGACTTTGAAATACCGCAGTATAGAGAACTGCAGTAATCTAATAGTGAAGTAATAAAAGCGTGGACAGCCATCTCTAACGTCGAAACATTTAAAAAGTGTTTAACTTTAGACAGCAAGCGGAGTTGGTAGAAACTAGAACCAATTACCGAAGAGATATGTTTGTCCAATTTTAATGACTCATCAAGAAGGACACACAGATTTCGCACACGAGAAGATCTGAAGGCTGATAAGCTGCCCAGATCTAGGCTGGTAGCCTGAGAATGATCAGTAGGACTAAAAACAATCACCTCTGTTTTATCTTCATTTAACGTTAAAAATTTTTGAGTGAGCCAGAGTTTCACATCGTCTAAGCACCTTAGTAAGGTACTAAGTGCTGAAGGATCATTTCTCTTAATAGGTAGATAAATCTGGGTATCATCAGCGTAGAAATGAAAAGACACCCCTTGCTTTCTTAGATAGGAACCCAGAGGAAGCATGTACAGGGAGAAAAGGGAAGGCGCCAAAATCGAGCCTTGAGGGAGGCCACAAGTGAGAGGAGCAACAGAGGAGGAGAAGTCACCTAGTTTAACAAAGAATTTTCTGTCGGATAAAAATGACTGAAACCACTTGAGGACCGTACCTTTTAGGCCCACGTCTGACTCTAATCTAGATATCAAAATAGAATGGTCCACAGTATCAAATGCTACTGATAAATCTAAGAGGACCAGGACCACAATCACCAGTCGGTAGCTAAAAGGATATCGTTTAACACTCTGAGAAGGGCCGTTTCAGTACTATGAGCAGATTTAAAACCAGATTGAAAAGCTTCAGTAATACAATTCTTACTACAGTAATACAGAATTACAATACTTCCAGGACTCCTTTACATTGTTCTTCTTTACACTGAAGATAGTTCTTAATGACTTTCGCTGTATGTTTGGGGTCATTGTCATGCTGCAGAATAAATTTGGGGCTAATCCGATGCCTCCCTGATGGTATTGCATGATGGATAAGTATCTGCCTGTACTTCTCAGTATGGAGGAGACCATTTATTCTGACAAAATCCCCAACTCCATTTGCAGAAATGCAGCCCCAAACTTGCAAGGAACCTCCACCATGCTTCACTGTTGCCTGCAGACACTCATTCGTGTACCGCTCTCCAGCCCTTCAGCAAACAACCGGCCTTCTGCTACAGCCAAATATGTCAAATTTTGACTCATC
Organism: Cranoglanis bouderius; assembly: GCA_023630585.1. NCBI lineage: Eukaryota > Metazoa > Chordata > Actinopteri > Siluriformes > Cranoglanididae > Cranoglanis > Cranoglanis bouderius. The sequence continues at coordinate 4,894,185 of CM042543.1, forward strand.
AGTCCAGGGCATCTGCTGCCATTTTTCTGCACCCAGTTCCTGTGTTTTCCTGCATAGTTGAGTCGCTTGGCCTTGTTTCCACGTTGGAGGTATGGCTTTTTGGGCACAAGTCTTCCATGAAGGCCACTTCTAACCAGATTTCTCTGGACAGTAGATGGGTATACCAGGGTCCCACTGGTTTCTGTCAGGTCTGAGCTGATGTCACTGCTGGACATCTTCCGATTGCAAAGGGAAGTAAGCCTGATGTGTGTTTCACGTGCTGCAGTAAGTTTCCTTGGCTGACCACTGCATCTACGGTCCTCAACGTTGCCCGTTTCTTTGTGCTTCTTTAAAAGAGGTTGGATAGCACATCTGGAAACCCCAGTCTGCCTTGGAATTTCTGCCTGGGAGAGACCTTGCTGATGCAGTACCTTCTGTCTTGTTGCTGTGCTCAGTCTTGCAATGGTGTATGACTTTTGACAGTAAACTGTCTTCAGCATCCTCACATTGTTAGCTTGAGTTTGGCTGTTCCTCATCCAGTTTTATTCCTCCTACACATCTGTATCTGTTTCATTTAATGATTGTGTTTCAACCTACATATTGAATTGATGATCATTAGCACCTGTTTGGCATAATTGTTTAATCATACACCTGATTATATGCCTACAAAATCCTTGACTTTGTGCAAGTGTACCTAGAAGATTTGATGCTGTTTTAAAGGCAAAGGGTGGTCACACCAAATATTGATTTGATGTAGATTTTTCTTCTGTTTACTCACTTTGCATTTTGTTAATTGATAAATATAAACTATTAACATCTCTTTCGTCTGTACATTGATTGGTGGTACTGCTGATGTTTTCCCCAGCCTAAAACGAATAACCAAGTAATACCAAGTAATACCAAGAGTAGTATCATGATCTGAAAACAGCGATAATATACAAATATCAAGAATTGTATGTGAAACAATTCAAGACTCTTCTCTCTTTGGGTTCTGTTTAATTAAAAAATGCAGACACATATATAGATGGCTGAAATGACATGGCTGAAAGATCCATCCTGCAACATTTCAATTTTCACATTTTAATTCATTTTGTGATTCATAAAAATGAGTACAAAGAATCAATCTTCTTATATTAGTATCAAAAAGGCATAATTGAAAGCATCAGTACTTTAGTATTGATCCGCCCATCCATAACACCCATATAAGAAAAGATTTAGAAAGCCGATCCTCTCCTACCTCGAGTTCTTCAACCGTCTAACATGACCCTATATATAGTTTCCATCCAGAGTCAATATGTCAGCAGACAATGGTATAAATATAGCCGCTCCTGTAGCCTCTCAACATCGGATACTGTATGGTATATATATATATATATATATATATATATATATATATATATATATATATATATATCAGAATCCTGCTTGTATACCAGAAGCCCTGTGTTCATAATCATCAGCAAGTGCAACATGTTATTTCATTGCACCTTGTGTATAACAGATGGAAGAAGTGCTAAATGGACAAAAATAAATTCCATGCATGTGTCTCGTAATGCAAATAGAAGTGAACCTGATAGACATGTGTGAATGATGTCTCCATAACGATGATTAAATAAAGACTGAGAGGAAAGTCAGTCTGTGTCAATGAATTCATGAAGGAAGTTCGTTCTGATCAGCTCTAAACACACACACACACACACACACACACACACACACACACACACACAGTTGTGTGTTACAGACTAATAAATAGTGGCGTAAACCTCAGGCTTCTGCACAATAAAATAAAATGTATTCAATTCTCATATTTGCGATGCCACTGAATCTGCTATGACGCAATTCAATTTTGTAGCCTCTGAACGATGTGTGATCAACTTTGTTCACGATCTGGGGATGATGACGTAGAGAAGGACTTTAAAAAGAGCTAAGGGCAAATCATCTTGTTAGACTTAGCCCAGTCCTTGTTAGACACAGTATTAATGATATTTTTGTCACTAGTTGTCTGATTTTTTCCAATAATAATCAAGTTGTAATCAGGTAAAATTAATACTAATCAATTTATAATTGTCGCCTTGATTCATTTAAATCGATGCATCGATTCAAACTGTCCAATAATTACACCAATACTAATAAAGGCAGAAATATATACAACAGGCATTGATACACAGGTATACAGTCATGGGACAGGCACAAATGTGTAAATGAATGAGTGTGTATGTCCCGTTAACATATACCTGGTTAAACCCGTTTACCTGACACTTTTATCCTAAGCGACTTACATTTGAGACGGGATACAACTGGGGGTTAAGGGCCTTGCTCACGTGCTCAACAGCAGTGGTGCTGGGATTTGAACTCATGACCTCCCAATCAGCAGCCCAGTGACTCAATCACTCAGCTACCACTGGCCTTTGGCTTCAACCAGTCCTAACGCAACACACATTCAACACTAGCAAAATAAAAAAACAATTACAATATATCCTTGAAATTAACACAGTATACTCTTTTTTTCTGTCTTCCTTGCTACAGGCTGAGTCTTCGATCCTTTTGCCTGGTTGCAATTTAGGCTCATTCTCAGGTTTCCAAGTGTAGTTGAAAAAAAAGATGCAAAAGATATTTCATAATTCCTTCCTTTGGCCCAAATACAGTCAGCCAAGGCATGTTTTTATTATTATTATTTAGCACTGGAGGTATTAAGATTAATGTCCGTGAAAAGTCATTGAAATCTCTTACATATCCGCATTAGCTGTCTCAGCTACAGTGCACAAACCAGTAAACTGATTTGTCACTAATCTTTTAAAGCGTAACAGTATTTTAGTCATGGGAGATCGGCACAGATTTATGCTGAATCATTGGCTTTGTTACTCGCTTTGTCTAAATAATTAAAGACTCTTGACATGTTTAGAAGCACGTCTTCCTGGAAGCCTCCATTTAGCTGCTGAACTCTGAGCCATGTTGCCAGATTGCTACTTTGCTGTCCGTCTGGTGCGCTGGTGTACTTTTTATCCCAAAACGGCCCCTGTCTGGTAGGTGCTGTACTATTCCAGCAGCAATTATTTATGATTGATGCATCTCTTAAAAGCTTTCTGGGAAAGCCTTTTAAAAGGAACTAAAAAAAAAAAAAAAAAAAAAGAAAGATATACAGCAGGACCAAGAATACAGGTAATAAAAGTACCAGTTGAACGTGTGAATGTTTCAGCGTCCGTGTTTCCATGGTAACTTTCATTTAGCACCAACGCATGTGACATGGCAGCCATGACGTAATCCCATATGTGAGCCTGGCAACCATTTTGGAGTTGTAACAAGATTAAGCCCAGAGTTGTATTTGGATTCAGATACTGAAGAGATAAATGCTGAGCTACGGTGGACAGTCGGCATGGTTGATAGTCGCCATGGTTACACCCAGGGCTGGAAAACAAACGTATCACATATGGTTTGATTGATGTTGATTTAGATATACAGTACATTTAGGTTAATAAAATGCTCCTGCTAGCATTATGCAATCCACTAACTATGTTTTTGTAGCCTAACTTAACTAAAGCCATATACCCTAATGACAAGAACAGCATCATCTCTCCGTAGCTGAACCGTCACCACTCTTTTTTTTTTTTTCCCCCCAGATCAATGCCTGTGTGGTTCCATAGTAGCAAACGTGAAAATGTACTGCATTAACCCGGCTTAAGTAATGACACTTGAACAACAAAACCAGAAGAATACAATATAAAACACGATACTAAACTACAAAGTAGGCAAAGTAAAATATCATGATAAGTGATTTAATCATCAGAACCAATAGCTTAAAATAGACAGGAAAGTGAATGCTTCAACCATTTCAGGTTTAAGGAGCAACAGCTCTGTGGTATAAAGGACAATAAATACATGGTTTTAGGTATTTTTTGTAATTTTTGGATGGTATTGTTTAGAGCTGAGAGAGAGAGAGAGAGAGAGAGATGGACTGTTTAAGGAACCACTACAAGGGTGTCTGAAAAGTACGGCTTTTTTTTTAATCACAAAAACGTGATACAGCCGCTGAGTAAATCAGTCCCTCCAGGAGTTTGTGATCACAGACATTAACGCAAAATAAAGCAAGCTCCGCAATATTCTGAGGAGTTTGCGATTTTTCAAAATTACCGCAGATTTTCCACAGATTTGGGCCTCTTCGACTTACGTGCATCAAACATGAGTGCAGCTAAAAGGTCCCATTTACCGACAAACATCACTGTGCAAGACAATTTTGTTCAATTGTGAATTTCGCCAATTCAAGTAGTTTTCTGCAAAAAACAAAACAAAACAAACAAACAAACAAAAAAAAACCCCACAAGTTGCATCGCAAATTTTGAAAAAAGCCGCAACACAATCAAGCATTTTCGGCCGCAACAATTACAAAAAAAACTCTGAACTCCTGCACGGACTGTAAAACACGTATAGCGCATAAGGATGAACAGGTACGTTGTAAATAATAAATACTATATTAGGTATAGCCATCATTTTCTGTACCGCTTATCCTACACAGGGTCTTGGGAGCCTGGAGTCTATCCCAGGGGACTCGGGGCACAAATCGGGGGACACCCTGGACAGGGTGCCGATCCATCGTAGGGCCCAATCACACACTAACACACCATCAACTGGGGGAGGAAACCGGAGTACCCAGAGGGAACCCTTGAAGCATGGGGAGAACACGCAAACTCCACGCACACGGGGCGGAGACGAGATTTGAAGCCACTGTGCCCCCCCCCCCCCAAAATTAGGTATATGTAGTTTTAATCTTATTGGTTCTTGACTTTTCAGACACCATGTATTTTAAACCATAGTGGATCCAATCCAACCTGGCAACCCTGTTTTAAGAATGCGTTCCAACACACACACACACACACATACACACACACACACACACGTCTCCTACTGACCGCATTGTTGCAGTAAATGCATGCAGGGTGAAGGACAGAGCTCGGTTTAAAGCACAAGGTCCTCACACAGGGTGTGTACATCATTTAATTCACACCCAGCTCACTATAAAACGCATCATGTGCGCTATTCTAAATGCTCGTGACGGTTGTCCTTTATTGAAGAGTCTGCAAATGACCCATGATGATGATGATGATGATGGGTTAGAAGAAAAAAAAGAAGAAGAAAAAAAAACGCCCAGTCTGGCAGCAGTGGCGGCGGCGCGAGCGCGAGCCGTGTCCATGGTGCTGAAACATGCTGCACATTTCAGGTTCAGCTCATTCTCTGAGGAAAGGGAGGAAAAACCCCAACAACAAAAAAATCCTGTGAAAATAATGTTTGCATGGCTGTGAAATAATACACGTGTCGCTGAGGAGCTGTCGCGTCACTTCTCAGTAACCTATAAGCAAATCATAGGTTATTATACAGTAGATGCATCGCACGCGCGATGACTCGGCACACGGTGCTGCATGTCATGTCATGCCATGCATATATGAATCTTTAAAATAAAAATAAAAATAAAAAACACAGAGAGAGCGAGAGAGAAAGAGAGTTTTTCGGCTTGGGTGATGACTAGGATTAAAAGGACGTTGACTGGTGAAGCGTTGCTGCGCGCGCGCTCCTTACCGTCTCTCTCGCATAGCTGTAGTGACTCCAGGCTCAGGTTCTTGGCCACCGTGCCCTCGCGCGGGCTCAGCGGGCCCGGCACCGCCATGATGATCCACTCAGATCTGCGTCCGGAATGCAATGCTATCTTATACGTGTGTGTGTGTGTGTGTGTGTGTGTGTGTGCGCGCGCGCGCGGTGCGGGGGTAGGTGCGGGGTTTTCTGCCGATACAGGGAGTGACCGAGAGGGATAATTTCTCTCTCTCTCTCTCTCTCTCCCTCTCCACGTCACCACCTTTAACACAGCATACGTGAAATCAACCAATGCGCAGGTCAGTTGCACGTGATCACCCCTTGCACGCACACTTCCACTATTATTTAACACACAGCCATGCTATAGTCAAGCGTGTTTAACACGTATGTGCATAGTCTCTATTCCCTACACACCTATGAGTGCACTACTACGATGCAATTATTATTATTAGCAATACATTGTGGGATTTTATGGATATTTACTGACTAAAAATTCGTACCATTACAAACAGCACTTGATGGAAAATGAAGCTACAGATACAGTACTGTGCGAAAGTTTTAGGCACATGCAAAGAAATGCCGTAGAGCAAAGATGCCTTCAAAATAATGAAATTAAATGTTTCTACATTTTAAAGAAAGACCGCAAAGAGCAGTAAACAGTAGTAAATGAAACAAAGTCAATATTTGGTGTGACAAAAAAACAAAAATTTAAATAAAAATAGTAGTCTCCGGTACAATTAGTGCAGTTTTATAAGGAAATGAGCTGGTAAGTTTTATTGAGCATCTTGCAGAACCAGACACAGTTCTTCTGGACACTTTGACTTTCGCACTCGCTTCTTACTTTGGCAGCAAAACCCAGCAGCCTTCATTGTGTTTTTTGGTCTCTTACATAATCTGCTGCTTTCTTTAATGACATACAGTTGCAATCAAAATTATTCAACCCCCATTGCAAATCAGGTTTATTGTCAGAAATTACAGACTTTCAGCTGTTTGCGATGAACAAATCAAACAAAAGCAATTGAAATAGTTCAATACAACGAATGCTTCGAGTGGTTTCCCCAAATTCAACTGAAAATGCAACTTATAATGACTTCTCCAGTCTCAAAATTATTCAACCCCTTCATGGCAAGCATCTTTAGTACTTAGTAGAGCACCCTTTTGCTGTTATGACCCACTGCAAACGAGATACATAGCCAGACACCAGCTTCTGGCAGCGTTCCTGTGGAATCTTAACCCATTCCTCATGAGCAATGGCTTCCAGTTCAGTAATATTCTTGGGGTTGCTTGCTGCGACTACCTTCTTCAAATCCCACCAGAGATTTTCTATGGGGTTCAAGTCAGGTGACTGTGATGGCCCTGTAGAATCTTCCAGGACTTCTTCTGCAACCAAGCCTTGGTGCAATTTGAGGTATGCTTGGGATCATTGTCCTGTTGAAAGGTCCAATGACACCCAAGATTCAGATGATACCCCTGATCCGTCGAGCCGAAAAGTTCATTTTGTTTCATTGCTCCACAGAACAGAATCCCAAAACTTCTGTGGCTTATTTATATGATTTTTAGACAATTTTCTTGTGCTTTTGGGTCAGCAGTGGTGTACATTTTGGAGTTCTGGCATGGTAACCTTCTGCGTTTAGTACATGCCATACTGTGCTCACTGAAACCTCAGTGCCTGTTGCCACCAAGTCTTGCTGCAGGTCTTTTGCAGTCACTCGAGGGTTTTTCACAACCTGCCTTCTCAGAAATCTAGTTGCAGCCATTGATAGCTTCCTTTTTCTGCCCCGTCCAGGTATTTCATGTATTTTCTGCCCCTAGCCAGTTCAGGTATTTCATGTGTTCCAGCTCAAGCACACCTGGTGCAACTAATGAAGCCTTTGATTAGTTGCATCAAGTGTGCTTGAGACAACTCCTATTTTGCATATTTGTGTTGTTGTGAGGGATTCTATTCAGGGGGTTGAATAATTTTGAAACTGGAGAAGTCATTATAAGTTGCATTTTCAGTTGAATTTGGGGAAACCACTTGAAGCATTCGTTGTGTTGAACTATTTCAGTTGCTCTTGTTTGATTTGTTCATTGCAAACAGCTGAAAGTCTGTAAATTTTGACAATAAACCTGATTTGCAATGGGGGTTGAATAATTTTGATTGCAACTGTAAATCTGGAATGGGATGTTCAACAAGCACATTTAGGTGTGATGGTCAGGTGTCTACATAGCAAGTCCTAAAAGTAGATAAAGAGAACCCAGTTAAACAAATGAGACAAAAATATTATACTTAGTCATTTATTTATTAAGGAAAATAATCCAGTATTACATATCTCTGAGTGGCAGAAGTATGCAAACCTTTGTTTTCAGTATCTGGTGTGACCCCCTTGTGCATAAATAACTGCAACGAAACGTTTGCAGTAACCGTTGATCAGTCCTGCACATCGGCTTGGAGGAATTTTAGCCCATTCCTCAGTACAGAACAGCTTCAACTCTGGGATGTTGGTGGGTTTCCTCACATGATCTGCTTGCTTCAGGTCCTTCTACAACATTTCTCTTGAATTAAGGTCAGGACTTTGTCTTGGCCATTCCAAAGCATTAATTTTATTCTTCTTTAACCATTCTTTGGTAGAACGACTTGTGTGCTTAGGGTCGTTTCTTGCTGCATGACCCATTTTCTCTTGAGATTCAGTTCACAGACAGATGACCTGACATTTTCCTTTAGAATTTGCTGATATAATTCAGAATTCATTGTTCCATCAATAATGGCAAGTTGTTCTGGTCCAGATGCAGCAAAACAGGCCCAAACCATGATACTACCACCACCATGTTTCACAGATGGTATAAGGTTCTTATGCTGGAATGCAGTGTTTTCCTTTCTCTGACATAACGCTTCTCATTTAAACCAAAAATTCTATTTTGGTCTCATCCACCCACAAAACATTTTTCCAATAGCCTTCTGGCTTGTCCATGTGGTCTTTAGCAACCTGCAGAAGGGCAGCAGTGTTCTTTTTAGAGAGCAGTGGTTTTCTCCTTGCAACCCTGCCATGCACACCATCGTTGTTCAGTGTTCTCCTGATGGTGGATTTATGAACATTAACATTAGCCAGTGTGAGAGAGGCCTTTAGTTGCTTAGAAGTTACCCTGGGTTCCTTTGTGACCTCGTGGACTATTACACATCTTGCTCTTGGAGTGAGCTCTGTTGGTCGACCACACCTGAGAGGGTAACAATGGTCTTGAATTTCCTCCATTTGTAACCAAGCTGCCTGACTGTGGATTGGTGGAGTCCAAACTCTTTAGAGATGGTTCTGTAACCTTTTCCAGCCTGATGAGCATCAACAACTCTTTTTATGAGGTCCTCATAAATCTCCTTTGTTCGTGCCATGATACACTTCCACAAACATGTGTTGTGAAGATCAGACTCTGATAGATCCCTGTTCTTTAAATAAAACATCGCGCTCATTCACACCTGATTGTCGTCCCATTGATTGAAAACACCTGACTCTAATTTCATCTTCAAATTAACTGTTAATCCTAGAGGTTCACATACTTTTGCCACTCACAGATATGTAATATCAGATCATTTTCCCTCAATAAATAAATGTACCAAGTACAATATTAGATTAGATTTTAATTGGTTTCTCTTTGTCTACTTTTAGATGATGATGTTTTAGGTCATAATTATTCAGAAATATACAAATTTCTAAAGGGTTCACAAACTTTCAGCACCACTGCAGATTGTAGCTTTTAAAGTCATTATAATTGTTATTTTCCATTTAACGCTTTTGTGTCAATCATTAAAAATGCTAGAGTTAATACAATTGAATATGAACAAATTTCCTTTAGACAGACTGCTCCTACAGCATCTCTCTCTCTCTCTCACACACACACACACACACTTCACCATCCTCCCTGCGTTACCGCTGACGTCGCCTCCATTGGCACTCGTGTCCTTATTTGGTGTGGGAGCGGCGCACTCCACATCACCACTGCTTCCTGCTGAAACCGGAACAGTGAAGAAACACAGGACAAAAACACTGAAAACCTGAAACAACACACACACACACACACACACACACACACACACACACACACACACACACACACACACACACACAATAGAATTAGGATAGAATTTTAAAAAATAATATGCATACTTTAGAATGCATATAATACAAAACAACAGTATAGGCCTGATGTACACAGAATAATGAAATATAAATAATTATTAACCACTTAAATATAATAAACACTTTTAATATCCCAATTATGATATAAATGAAATATAGTATAAATATGTAGTACAATTAAATTTAACAAACAAAATATAGTAACTATCCCACTTAACTGTAAATAATATTTAATATCCCCATTATAATACACTAAATTATAACAAAAAGAAATACAGTAGGCTATTAATATGTAGTATAAAAATAAACAGTATGATTAATTAATATTACAATAAATAATAATTCAACATAAATATGCTACAAATATATTTATCAATTATCAAATATATTTAATTTTTATTATCCCAATAATAATACAAATAAAATATATAATAAATGTGTAATATAGCAGAATTAATTAAATATAATATAATAAATAAAATATATTACGTAATATAATATAGGATGTAGGCATCAAAATATTAAGAGATTTACTGCTTTTTCATATTAAATTCATTAATTTAATAGAAAAGAATTAAAATATATTTATATTTTAAAAAGTTATCACTCTTAGGAAAAATCTGGCCCCAAAAAATATTAAAGACACCATACAAAATATTATAAATAAATAAATAAATAAAAAAAGGAAAGGAAAAGTAAAACTAATGAAACTTACCAGTATTAATGTTTGGGGCTTTCAGGTTTTGTGATAAATGTGAAGTATTCAGACATTCATTCAGAAAACTTTGCTTGCATATGTTTATTTTTCATTCTCATAACCAAACCACAATTGAACTTCTTTTTGAACATTATTATTGTTTTTGTCTCTTTGGCTCATGGCACAGGAGGTGATCAGTCTGCAGCACAGGCCACAGATACGTTAGATCGTTACTGCTACATGTTTGTTATTATGCGGTATCTGATGTATCTGTATGTAGAAACATGATCTGTGCTCCCGCTGTTTAGTGAATCAAAGTGTTTACTTTGGTGTGATTCTTGCAAATAGTCAAAAATTTTCCTGTAGGACTCTTTGGACCATCTCCAAAACAAACAAACCAACAACTCCATCAACTATAACGCTTTGGTTTGGAAGAAAAGACGATAGCGATACTGCTTCAACACTTTAGGAATATTGCCGAAACTGTATGTTCCTTAAAACATTCCCAGCTCAGCAGATTAACCCTTCATTTTGGGAGAAAAGGAATAACAGAATCGCCGTTCCTTCATATAAAACACACTAGAAATGCACCTGAAGCCGTCAGCGAAGATTCGGAAAACAAACTCGACCCGAGCTAGCATGAGTCAGCAAATAACAGCTGTTCAGTAAAGCACTTCCTGTAAATTATTACTGATTTCTGCAAATCCAAGTTCAGCTCTTTGTACCTCACACACATCATCTGAATATTTAATACGAACCCATAACAACATAAGCTTAAAAATACTGAAAAAAAAAAAAAAACGAAAAAAAAAAAAAAAAAAAAAACGTGCTAATGAGCTGCTTAGCAAAACTTTGGGTACCTCATGTGCAACATCTGTAAAGTTTTACCTAAAACCTAAAGTTTTACCTAAAACCAATGTGTAAAATAAAAAAATAATAATAATTACAAAAAAAAAACAACCTGTTAATACAATCAGAACTGTCACGAGAACAAGCTAGCGTATACATTTTCAAAATGGCTTCTGAATGCATTTATGGACAATGTTAAAGAAACACATCTCGGGGGGGGGGGGGGGCATACACGGTATAATCTCGAGGCTATAAGGCTTTAGGTGAACATCCTCATTTCTTTTGTGTAAAAAAACAAAACAACAACCATACACCACACAGAGGTCAACTTATAAAAATTGTGAAATTTACAAGTAAAAGAACAACAATGTGAGTAAAAAAAAAAAAAGAGAAGAAAGATAGAACAGTCAAAATGGAAAAGAAATAAAAAGAAAATAATGGACAACCAGCCATAAACATAATTACAAGGAAGAAAAAAACAACAACATAAAAACACAGCCTCCTATTAATTTACTGCAAATACATTTCACTATTATGTATACTACATATGACTTCATTCACGGCTGCATTCATGAATGATTTTATATGTGCAGTTTGTTTGGTTAACCGGGGGCTAAAGTTATTAAAACCATGTTTTATATGGATTAGATCCAAAACAATGGAAATGTGCTGTAGGTCTAAGGATAACTCTTGAAAAAATAACAAAACAAACAAATTTCAAATTTCAAGCAGCCATGCCATGTTTGCTGTCGGACATTTTCTGTATTGTGGTTGCACCAGCACTAGGAGGCTAATGTAGCTAATAAAAATTAGAAATCTTTTTTTTCCTATAAATCTTTACGATCAGCCTTAAACCACAACCAGTTCTTCGGAAACTATCACAGAATGATGTTGTAGAGGTTTAGGACACAGTGGGACGTTCTGTAATCTATAAACTTAACTTCACTGTGTAGCCTAAAGCGTTAATGTCATGGTAAAGGCGGCCATCTTGGGCAACCTGAACCCTTTTTCCCCCCCTTATCAGAGTTTGGCGTCAATTCATATGCGACAACAACAAGATACAGCTTTGTTCAAATTCACAACACATAGTGTGCTAGCACAGGCTACAGTGAAGGAGATAGGGGAGTATTAAATTGTACTGGAACGTTCTTAAGTTATACGACGGATGATATTGTTCGTACAGAAGTGTAAATTTGTACGTATAGACTAATCGATGATATTGTGGAGCCTAAAGCCTGTCGGTGAGAGAGACTTCTATGTTGGTCTGTTATCATCTATATGAGCCTCATAGCTTTAGTGCAAAACAAAAAATGCATCTCACCTGGTTCATTACATTTGAGGTTGAAGAAAAGTCCATAAAAGTGTAAATTAGATTTTTTTTTTTTTGTTTGTTTGTTTGTTTTGTAATCTGTAAATGAAAGACAGATTCAGGAGTTAATCAAGCTGATTTGGGGTCCTGTAATGAAAGCCCTGAGTGAATTCTTAAGACTGAATTGCTAGTCAAATTTACAGAATGTGTCCTGATTAAATAAACGATCACAATAATATAGAATGGAAAAAGTTAATCATGAATTTCATCATGGATATATCGCCGTAAATTGCTTTTTTTTCTGGAAAATCTGGAGGCATAATGAAAAAAACCAAAAACAAACAAGATTATCCACAAATGAACTCAATTACAATACGAGACAATAAAAAAAATGTAAACTAATGCTTCTTAAGGAAACGTAAATATATAAAATGAAAATGTTTATAGTAAAAAAAAAATTAAATATACACTGGAGTAAGTGCAGCCTTATAACAATGAATAACACCAATATGTACCAATATAATCAACAAGGCCTCAAGCATGAACTGTGACCTTTGAACTTTGAACACTGACGGTTGGTAAGTGCTCTGGCACTGGATTGCCATGCAACACACACACACACACACACACACACACACACACACACACACACGCATGTAAAAGCTATCTTAAAGTGCTTAATACTGATACTTCAATGTGCCAGAAGAGGCAGGAGTACCAAAGTTAATGCGCCCACGTGTGCCTGCTTCTTTACAATAAACTAGTACCGTTTCAGTTAATAACACTGCGTCAGTTTACAATTTAACACAGTTTTAACTCTGAACAACAAACTAGCAGCCAACCCTACCTCTGAGGATAGTCAACATTTTTTTTTTTTCTTTTGGCACTTGTGGCAATTTTGGCTAACAAATGGACCTTACTGACCCTTATGGCTTCCCACATTATCCAGCCTGCTTGAATAGAATGAAATGATTTGCTCTAAATGATCCGAATATCTCCACATTAGAAAGGGGAAGGTATGTAGTCCGTGTAAAGGTACCGTTAACTAGTACCACAGAGGTATTAGTAGATTTTATTGCCATGCTGTTCCCCACCCCCCCACCCCCCCGTCACCAGCGCCCGCTCACGCTGGCCACGTCGGCGTGGAAGTGTCGCGCGAGACGGCTGTTCACTCCGCCCTCCAGGAACGACGTGCGGATGTTCGAAGGCTCGAAAAGCTCTCGTCGGCTCTTATTCAGCTCTGTCCGGAAGAGAAGAGACGGAACGTGTTTAAAACCTCAAGGCCTTTGATCTTCCCTCTAAACAGTACACAATGTTCCAACAAGGGTTCTGGAACCTTCTGAAAACATTATTTATTGCTCACTGTGAAGATCAAAGTCATGACAGAATGTGTTTACTCCCATAAGACCTTTGATCTCCATGTTTCCACAAGGGGTTCCGGAAATACTACTTCACTGTACACAATAAACAATGATTCCAAGGGATCCAGAACCTTTGTGAAAACATTGTTTACTGTTTACAGTGAAAGTCAAAGCCTTGACAGAATGTGTTTACTCCCACCAGGCCTTTGATCTTCACTGTAAACAGGTTTCCACAAGGATTATATGGAAGTTCCAGAACCTCTGTGGAAAAACGGTTTCCTAATTACATCAAAAGCATAACAGGATGTGTTTAATTCCACCAGGCCGTTTATCTTCACTGTAAACAAATTTCCACAAGGGCTACGGAATCTTCTGAGAACGTTCTGGAACCCTTGTAGAATCACTGTTTATTGCTTACAGTGGAGATCAAAGGCCTGACAGAATGTGTTTAATTCCATCAGGCCTTTGATCTTCAAACTAAACAATGTTTACAGTGAAGACGGAATGCTTTGAATTCCAACAGGCCTTTGATCTTCACTGTAAACAAATTTCCACAAGGGTTAAAAAAATCTTTTGTGAAAGTTCCAGAACCTTTGTGGAAGCATTGTTTACTGTTTACAGTGAAGATCAAAGGTTTGAGAGAATGTGTTTAATTCCATCATTTTTGTTCCTGAACGTTTTGAGGAAGTTCCGGAAACCTCTGGGAAAGTTCTGGAAACCTTGTAGAATCACCGTTTACCGCTTACAGTGAATTTCATAGGCCTTAAGGAATGTGTTTAATTCCATGGGGCCTTTGATCTTCAAAATAAACAAATGTTTACACAAGGGTTCCGGAACCTTTTGAGGAACTTCCAGAACCTACTTTCACTAAAACGTCACCTAAAAAGGTTCTTAGAACTATAGTCCAGGAACTTAAATAGGGCCGGATTAACATTATTAACATTATACACAGATTTCTCACCTGAGATAGCCAGCAGCATTTTCCTACGTGCTCCAAACGTCGTGATTCCCAATTCCTTCAGGTCTGGATCAGTCAGCGTGACAAACGTCTGCAGATCAATCTAACACACACACACACACACACACACACACACACACACACACACACACACACACACACACACACACACACACACACACACACACACACAGAGTTAACAGTCATTAAAACAAAATCAAAATGCTCCCGAGTGCCATAACAGAAAAGCATACACCTGATTGTCCAGACGTGGCGAGTTTGAATCGTGACATTGCCAAAGCCAGAGCAAACCTGGTGGTGCTCTCTGGGTGTGAGGGGCATACTCCCTCTCCCCTGTCAATTGGCTAGTGCCTCTGTGAGCTCATGTATGCGGAAGAGGGCAGACAGAGTTTCCTCTGAGTGTGTTACGCTGTCCTGTGACACAGCATGAGCAGGAGTTTGAAAAGATGCAGAGGTTGAAAGTTGAGGTTGAAAGTACAAGGGGAAAACTGACTGGAAAGCTGGTCAAGTCCAAGTTAGGGAGAAAATGTAGGGGACAAAAAAAAGTAGACAAACAAAATGTAAAATAGGGCTGCACGGTATACCGATGCTACGGTAATATCGTGATACTAAAGCTTCAAAATACCACCGATGCCACTGTATTTTTTAAACGGTAGCATCGTCAATACGGTAGTACCGTAAGTAATGTTGTATGTGCTGCAGTTCACTCTATTTTCTCTAAAACGACACATCTCACTGCTTTTGCAGAATACACAAAGGATAGTGACACTTCATTTAGCCTAAATTCTTTACCTTAGTCTTTAAAGATCTCCTGTTTGCTAGTAAGTGAGCTAACGTTATGCTAACCGCTGTGTAAATATTAAAATTAGTCAAAGCAAGCCAACGTTCCAAATTTCATGATTTTTTTTGGAGTTGCTTGCCAACTGTATGACTGTTCTTGAGTTTTTCCAACAGCCAGTTATTCATTCTCATTAATAAAGTATTGAGAGGGAAATCTGGTTTGTCTCTTCATTTATATCTGTGTATTTCTGTAAATTTGGTTCATTTTGTAGATTTGAATTATGAATTAACACAATATTGCATGGTATCGTGATACTACTTGGCATCATGATACTTCAGTTGGTATAGTATCGTAAAATATGTCTACGGTATCGTGACAACCCTGATGTAAACAAATACCCACACCTAGTCAGTATTTAGTTTTAGCGCTCACCTCCTGCTGCTGGAAGACGTCGGTGTATTTGCCCAGTCCCAGAGTGCTGAAGAGCTCGGGCAGATCCGTACCTTTAAGAGAGGAGCTCAGAGACGACGCCTTACTGCCACCCATGAACGAGATACATTCCATATAGTTACTGCTGCTCAGGTACTGATCCATAGCTAAGACACACACACACACACACACACACACACACACACACACACACACACACACACACAATATAATGAGTGAAATCGATATACAGTTCCTGCTAGGGCTGGGCGATATGACAAAAATATCATATTACGATACTTCACATTTCTACGATACATGATGTCTATCATGATATATAGTTTAGCTGACAAACTGGCTGCAAAAGAGTAGTAAAATAAACAAACAAAAAAAAAACGTTAAACTGAGTTTGACGATACTTTTCTTTAATGCCTACAAAGAAAGAAAAGTAAGTTTAAAAAAAAACAAATTATGTCAAATCAACAGCAGACATTCAGTACCATTTAATTTGTAATTATTTATAAAAAAATAAATTCAAAAATAAATAAAAACACCACCATACCAATGATATCTCAGAAAAGTGTATCGGGTAATCATTTATCACGATGCCGATATTATATCGATATATCGCCCAGCCCTAGTTCCTGCTAATGATGTACCAATCGAAATAATATGCACAATAAGTTTACCATTATGATCAACTGCTCAACTAACTTAGCAATGAAAGGTTCCTATATTGTTCGACACACACTACTAGCTCTCACCAGTCCTGCTCTTGCTCCTCTCCGAGGCGCTGATGGTGGAGGGGAACGTGTGTGTTGCTGCTCCACCACCGTTCATAACACAACTTCCGTTTCTCGTGCACCAGCTCTCGCCATCGCCGTCGTTACTCTGAGCCTCCCTGTTGCCCGTGCATGATACGGAGAGAGGAGTGCCCCGACACTGACACACACACACACACACACACACACACACACACACGTAAGAGCTGGATTGTCTTTGTATGTTTGCATGTATACAGTAAACTGTTTCGGTAGTCAATTATTATTCTTTTTTTTTTTTTTTTTTTAAATTGGTCCTAGTGAGACTGTATGCATGGTGTGTGTTCAGTATGTGTGCTTCTGTAAATTCTGTGTGTGTTTTTCATGCTCGTTATACTAGCCAGACATCATTTATGAATGCATCAGAAAATACAGGTTATACTTTGTTATAATGTACTTAAGGATTTATAAATGTGTTCTAACAAGAACATTCAGATTAATGGACTTCATCATACTGATTACAGATGACAAGCGGACAACTGAAATCATAAACAATTTGCACACCACGTACAAAAAGAATGACTGAAATGTACAAAATTTCATAATCAGCAGGGGAGAGCCGGCACGAGTGTAACGTTTTTTTTTTTTTGGTTTAGGTTACTCCATGATGATTTAAACATTGTTGTTGTTTTTTTTAATTCATACTTCCTACATAACATCATTTACTTCTTTTATCGTGTCATCAGCGACATGTTGTCATGACTCCTTACAATTATCATGAGCAAACTCTGAAAACTATGCTAACAGTCAGTGCAGAGGTGATCGTATGCCACCGCACAGATTTCAGTTTTTGAAAAAAAATAACATTGGAAAAACACTTCCAGCTTCGTTCTTTAATTTATACAGCAGAAAGACGAATCCTGTTTTTTTTTTTCAAAGGACAAACAGAAGTGAACCTGTATATGCATGTAATGAAGTCGCAGTGTGTGTGTGCATGTGTGAATTTTAGACAAAAAACAAGTGTTACAAATTTGCCAGCTCTCCCCAGGTATCACTGACGGGAGCTAACTGGAAATAAACAAAACGTGTAGTTGGGAGAGAGGATGTACGTCACACTATGCTGTGTAAGTAGTCCATGCTCTCTGCAGAATAAAAATACATTTGATTCTATCGTACATTTTACAGAAAAATACCTCTTTTGTTCTTTCAGACAGCTTAAGTAACAACTAGGGCTATAATATGTGTATCTATGTTGTACCTGGTGTGTGTATAAAATCCATAGTGCAGGACTGAGTGCAGGATTCACTCTGTGTAGCTTGTGTGTGTGAGTGTGTTTTATATACATACATATACAGGTGCATCTCAATAAATTAGAATGTCGTGGAAAAGTTCGTTTATTTCAGTAATTCAACTCAAATTGTGAAATTCGTGTATTAAATAAATTCAATGCCACAGACTGAAGTAGTTTAAGTCTTTGGTTCTTTTAATTGTGATGATTTTGGCTCACATTTAACAAAAACCCACCAATTCACTATCTCAACAAATTAGAATATGGTGACATGCCAATCAGCTAATCAACTCAAAACACCTGCAAAGGTTTCCTGAGCCTTCAAAATGGTCTCGCAGTTTGGTTCACTAGGTAAGCCACAAACATTGATTGCCAAAGAAGCTGGCTGTTCACAGAGTGCTGTATCCAAGCATGTTAACAGAAAGTTGAGTGGAAGGAAAAAGTGTGGAAGAAAAAGATGCACAACCAACCGAGAGAACCGCAGCCTTATGAGGATTGTCAAGCAAAATCGATTCAAGAATTTGAGTGAACTTCACAAGGAATGGACTGAGGCTGGGTTCAAGGCATCAAGAGCCACCACACACAGACGTGCCAAGGAATTTGGCTACAGTTGTCGTATTCCTCTTGTTAAGCCACTCCTGAACCACAGACAACGTCAGAGGCGTCTTACCTGGGCTAACGAGAAGAAGAACTGGACTGTTGACCAGTGGTCCAAAGTCCTCTTTTCAGATGGGAGCAAGTTTTGTATTTCATTTGGAAACCAAGGTCCTAGAGTCTGGAGGAAGGGTGGAGAAGCTCATAGC
>CM042543.1:4918109-4930609 GCA_023630585.1 Cranoglanis bouderius
AGCAGGCCGCTGAGAGAACCCTGAGAGACAGACTGCAACATCAGGACAGAGGAGAACCCTGAGAAAGAGAGACACAAAGAAAGAAAGATAACAGTAGCTTAGTATTTCCACTAGAGGGAGCAGTAACAGGCAGAGCCAAGGTCTCTATACACATATCCGAATCGTATTATAATGTTTAGATGTTTAGTTTTCCAGATTACGCCTGGAAATTTTATTATGCAATGCAATATAATATGCAATGTTAATATTTATTTATTAAATATAAAATATATAACGTATCAGAACGAGCACATTAACATAAACCTTAATATAAAAAAGAGGATGGTGAGAGAACGACTGTTTATAGCTGCTAGATGATCCACAACATAAAATGTAACTTTAAATGGATAAACAGTACGACGAGTCATTCTTTAGTTAATAAAAATTGTTAGTGTTGGCAAATTGCCATGAGATGCTGTACAGTCCCCTCCAAAACTACTGGAACGGCAAGGCCCATTAATTCATTTTTGCTGTAGACTAAAGACATTTGGGTTTGAGATCAAAAGATGAATATGAGAAGAGAGTTCAGAATTTCGGCTTTTATTTCCTGGTATTTATATGTAGACGTGTTGAACGACATAGAACGTAGCACATTTTGTATCAGACCACCCAATTTGTAGGAGAGCAAAAATATGGGAACATGTGACTGACAGGTGGTTCTTGTTACCCAGGTGTGTCCTGTTAGATTGATTGTTTAAACAGTAAATAGTTCTGAACATCTACTCTTGGTTTGAGCCCTAGGTTTCACCTGTGAAGACAGCATTTGTTGTTAAAAACGATAAACCAGCATGAAGATCAGAGAGCTGTCTATGGGAGAATAGCAAGTCATTTTGAAGCTGATAAAAGAGGGGAAAAATCAATCAGAGGCACTGCACAAACATTGGGCATAGCCAATACAACAAGTTGGAATGTCCTGAAAAAGAAAGAAAGCACTGGTGTACTGAGCTGGGTCGGCCAAGGAAAACAACAACAGCAGCTGATGACAATAACATTGTGAGAGCTGTGATGAAAAATCCAAAAACAACAGTCAGTGATATCACCAACAACCTCCACAGGGCAGGGGTGAAGGTATCACAATCCACCGTTCGAAGAAGACTTTGAGAACAGAAATGTAGCGGCCATAACACAAGATGCAAACCACTCATCAGCAGTGAGAATCAGAAAGCCAGATTGGAATTCGCAAAGAAATACAGAGATGAGCCACAACAGTTCTGGAAGCAAGATTAACCTCTACCAAAGTGACGGAAAGGCCAAAGGCCATGAAATAAAAAGCTGAGATCCTAAACTCTCGTCTCATATCCAGCTTTTGATCTCAAACCCAGATGTTTTTGGTGTATAGCACAATCAAACGAATTGGTTCCAATAGTTTCGGAGGGGACTGTAAGAAGAATGAAACACTTCAGGACATGCTGTTATTGGAAAATAATCAACTTTGAGGCGTTAACAGTAACTCCGCTTGATGGCACCACCCCATCGCTCATGATTTTCCTATTAAAGCATTCCCCAAGCGTTTTATTCCTTACGTATGTGGTCACAAAACTGAAATCACCTAAAGACTAAGTAAGAAAACATTGGTGTGGCGAGGAGGAGGGAGTGGCCAGGCTGTGAGGACACACACCTGGCACTGATCTGTCTAATCAGTGGGAGAGAGAGAGATAAAGGAGCGGCTGGAAGCGTCGGGGAGAGGGAGAGAGAGAGAGACGCACGTGCATTTTGGTTTCAGTTTCGTTTATGATTAAACTTTACGTTTATGTTCAGCCGGTTCCCGCCTCCTCCTTGCCCGACTTGTTACACTGATTAGACAGATCAGTGCCAGGTGTGCGTCCTCACAGCCTGGCCACGCCCTCCTCCTCGCCACAACTGGCTTCCATTTCAAACAATAGATATTTTCATTCTTCATGTTTTGGAAGCAGTTCAAGAGCTTATGGTTAGAAATCATCCTCTGTAAGCCAACTGCATGGTCCTTCTGGATTGTGACTTGTTAGGGATCCTTGCAGGACTAATATGTTCTATAATCAGTCCTAATAAGTCCGAATGCAGGAGTGTTCCTCTTACCTGCAGTGTTGGCTGATGTAGTGTGAGTGTTGGTCCAGAGGGAAGGCCCCTGTAACGGAGAGCAGGTGTGCGTATGGTTGCTGTTCTGTATTGTCCCGACTACATCATTAGGTCCACTTGGGACAGAACCATGCCCGTTCAGAACCAGGTTAGAATCAGATGAGCCGTTATGAGCGGGAAGGTCCGGGGAACCTAAGAGGCCTGAAAAGGAAGCGCAAGGTCAATTTATAGCGCTTCCCCACCAAACAGTTCAGCTTTCCATGGCTCGGCAACAGCTGCAAACCTATCGCATACCTTTACCTGTGAAAGTAGGAGGAGTTTCTGTAGAAGTTATCAGGGTGCGCGTTGAAGGAGTTCTCAAAATTCAAATGCATGAGTTTGAAACAAAACCAGGCAGCTCTCAATGCTTTTCTCTCATAGTGTGAAAGTAAGCACGCAACACAATTAGGTTTTTTTTTTGTTTGTTTGTTTGTTTGTTTTTTTACCCCAATTTGGTCAAAACAAGGAGGGTGAAGCTTCCTCCGAAACACATGAAGCCAATGACCTGCATCTTTTCGAACCACTACACATGCCGCATCGCAGGGCGGCGTAACACACTTGGAGGAAATCGCTATCTACCTTCTTCCGCATACATGAGCTCACAGATGCCCACGATTGGCTAGTGTCACTCTGATTGACAGGGGAGTGAGAGTATGCCATCTTTCGGCCCAACCAGAGAGCTTAGCCAATTTTGCTAAAATCACTGACTGGACCTTTAAATGTGTCTTGGAGGAAATACTAAAGGGTGGGGCAGTATTTATTAGAAAATTTTTAAAGTTTTAAATCATTTATATACAGCCAACATCCACTAAAATCACTGACTGTACCTTTAAATGTGTTTTGGAGGTGTGGCTTTGGAGGAACTACTAAAGGGTGGGGTGTATTTGTTAGAAAATTGAGCTTTAAATCATTTATATTCAGCCAACATCCACTAAAACCACTGAATGTATCTTTAAATTTGTTTTGTTGGAGTGGCTCCAGATGTAATAGTAAATGGAGTTTCACATCATTTAATTCCCTAAAATCGCTGACTGTCCCTTTAATGGTGTTTTGGAAGTGTCTCTTTGGAGGAAATACTAATGGTTTAGTTTCTAAATGAACCAAAATTGCTGAGTGTACATTTCAAGTGTTTAACAGCTTAGAAAAAGAGTGTTTGTCTCTCTGGAGTTTTAAGATACTTATTCTTCAACTGGTCTCTTCCCCTCGTTAAGCTAATAATAATCATTTATAAAACAGATACAATGCAGCATTGCTGAACTTCTGAACTTTAACACAGTGTTACCTAAAAATTGACTACATTACCCAGAGTGCTTAGTCCCAGTCCAGCTGAGGCCAAGACATCCAGTCCAACAGGGCTGAGGAGTGACGAGGAGGAGCTGTGCTCATTAACAGGGACGCTGTTGGTACCGAGAGGGAAAGGAGAAGGAACGGGGGGACTGGGAGAAGATCTGCACACACTCTCCAGAGCTAGGAGCAGCCTGCGTGCCTCGTACATGTTCACCGCATTTCTCTCCACGCTCTTTACAATCACAGACTGAGAGAGAGAGAGAGAGAGAGAGAGCGGGAGACAGAGAAAGAGAGACAGACAGACAGTGTGAGCTGTCAGAGAAACTCAAGGAGGGCAAATTTACCATAAACACAGACGTCAGAAGCATTTCTGATGAAGCATAAACCAGGCTTAATGAAGACTCCACGGTAACCATGTTCATTTAAAGCTTGTACTGTGAATGCAGCCTCGGTGTATATTTGTGGTGATCTGACTTTTTTTTTTTTTTTGTGTGTGTGTGTGTGTGTGTGTGTGTGTGTGTGTGTGTATCCAAGCAGGTCATGTGTCACCTTGCTGGGTTGTTTGGGTTTGGGTTTAATGCTGATGAAGACGTCTAGCTGCTCCATAAGAGTTGCGATGCACTGGGGCTCGATCTCAGCCTCCTCCTTAATGTCGAACATTAAAACCAGCGGCAAGCAGCCCTGTCTCACACACACACACACACACACACACACACACACACACACACACACACACACACACAAAATGGTGTTAGCACAGGATTACGACACACATCCACACAAATGTTGTTGTTTCTGTGCCACATGTATGATGGAGCTTTGTGTGTGTGCGCATGTTAAATTTCAAAATTTGCCATTAATGGACAAAACGTCCCTTAAAAAGTAACCATATGTTAATGCAACACTTAAATTGCAATTTTATGATTTGTAAATCCGTAACTGGATTTACTGATTACCATTTCAGATGCAGAGTTTCAACAATATAATGTTTTCTTTCAGCCCCGCCCCTTAACTTTCTACAGGCATCCACTTGACCCCGCCCCTCAAAGCATTACAATACATTACAATAGCCAAAACACTCAAGCTGCAGTATTATCTGTGATTCAGGAACGTAAATATGTAAGTGTATAGAATGGAATTTATAATCGCTGTCGAATACTCAAATCTGATTAGTCTGATTAGAAAGTGTTGATTCATTTTCTATAACAGCAGCCTTGACAGCAGTGCTGGCTACAAATCACAACTTTATATTAATGCGCTCGTTCTAATCTGTTGTTTCTATAGTAACAGATCATTCACGACGGCAGGGAAAGTACATTTACTGTACGTCTTACAGTGCCCTCCACTAATACTGGCACCCTTGATAAATATGAGCAAAGAAGGCTGTGAAATATTGTCTTTATTGTTTAACCTTTTGATCTTTTGTTGAAAAAAATTCACAAAAATACTCTGCTCTCGTGAATATCATACAATTGCAAACAAAACACAGGTTTATTAAAAAAAAAATCTTTGTTAAATATAGGTGTACAACAATTATTGGCACCCTTTTAGTCAATACTTTGTGCTACCTCCCTTTGCCAAGATAACAGCTCTGAGTCTTCTCCTATAATGCCTGATGAGGTTGGAAAATACATGGCAAGGGATCTGAGACCATTCCTCCATACAGAATCTCTCCAGATCCTTCAAATTTCGAGGTCCACGTTGGTGGACTCTCCTCTTCAGTTCACCCCACAGGTTTTCTATGGGTTTCAAGTCAGGGGACTGGGATGGCCAGGGCAGGACCTTGATTTTGTGGTCAGTAAACCATTTTTGTGTTGATTTTGATGTATGTTTTGGATCATTGTCCTGCTGGAAGAGCCAAACACAGCCCATTTTAAGCTTTCAGTCAGGTTTTCATTTAATATCTGTTGATATTTGATAGAGTCCATGATGCCATGTATCCTAACAAAATGTCCAGGTCCTCTGGCAGAAAAACAGCCCCAAAACATTAAAGAATCACCACCATATTTAACCGTGGGCATGAGGTACTTTTCCATATGGCTACCTCTCTGTGTGCAACAAAAACCACCTCAGGTGTTTATTGCCAAAAAGCTCTATTTTGGTTTCATCTGACCATAGAACCCGAACCCATTTGAAGTTCCAGTAGTGTCTGAAGGCAAACTGAAGACACTTGAGTTTGTTTTTGGATGAAAGTAGAGGCTTTTTTCTTGAAACCCTTCCAAACAACTTGTGGTGATGTAGGTGACTTCGGATTGTAGTTTTGGAGACTTTCTGACCGCAAGACGCAACTAACTTCTGCAATTCTCCAGCTGTGATCTTTGGAGATTTTTTGGCCACTCAAACCATCCTCTTCACAGTGCGTTGAGACAATATAGACACACGTCCAATTCCAGGTTGATTCATAACATTTCCAGTTGACTGGAACTTCTTAATTATTGCCCTGATGGTGGAAATGGGCATTTTCAATGCTTGTGCTATTTTCTTATAGCCACTTCCCATTTTGTGAAGCTCAACAACCTTTTGCCGCACATCACAGCTATATTCCTTGGTCTTAACCATTGTTATGGATGACTAAGGGAATTTGGCCTGCGTGTTACCTCATATTTATACCCCTGTGAAACAGGAAGTCATGTATGAACAATTTCCTGTTCCTAGTCACCCAGGTATACAAATTTTTTATTTTTTTATTTTTTTTATAAATATCAATGGGAATATACTTCAAATATATCTCATGAATTCATAGGGGTGCCAATTATTGTTGCACACCTATATTTAACAAAGTTTTGTTTTTGTTTTTTTGGGATAAACCAGTGTTGTGTTTGCAGTTGTTTGATATTCATGAGAGTAGAGTATTTCTGAACAAAAGATCAAAAGGTTAAACAATAAAGATACATTTTTCACAGCCTTCTTTGCTCATATTTACCAAGGGGGCCAATATTAGTGGAGGGCACTGTAAGTACTAACTAAAATTCTTTCACAGACCACCCCCAAAACATTATTAACTAACTAACATTATTAAGTAACTAAAAATGGATAAAAAGCACATGTCATTCTTTAACAAATGAAATTTGAAATGAAAAACTGTATTGGGATAAGAGGAATAAAACAAACTTCAGGATGTGCTGTTATTGGAAAATAATCCACTTCAGGGTGGCAACAGTGACGCTGCTTCATCACACCACTCTTTTGTGGATTATTTTCCCATAACAGAATGTTCCATGGTGTTTTATCCTCTTACCTAATTCAGGATTAGCGGTCATTATAGACCGTCTGAAAACCAAGGTATATTTATCAATCTGATTGTAGATCTGTAATTCTTAAAACTACAATCTCATGATTGCCTTTATGTGCGATTATTCTTGACATGAAAATAACAGCACATGCATTTCTCATTCAGCACAACTGGCACGAAAATATGCTGCAGTTGCAGAACCGCGCAGCGCCGCAGGGAAAGAGATACTCTGTCATTTCAGCCCTGCTTTCTCTCACACCCACAAACATCTGTGTGTCTAATTTGTCTGCTTAAACCTTCGAGCTCTTGCTCCACGTGCAGTCTCGACGGGGGCGACCGGGTCAGAATTCCTGACGTGATTCGAGATAAATCACCAGGTAAAGCTCATTCCGTTTGAAATATTCATGTCGGATAGTATCACGTGTTTCTATGGTCTACAATTTATGGATTATTGGCAGGAGTAAAGGCAAGCCATCTGCTTCTTGGAGCAAAAATCTAAGCAATGTCACCTAGGGACTTTCTCAAGCCCAGAAAAAAAGGATCACCAAACGAAAATGTTAATAAAAGAAAACAAGAGTTTCGGGGAGTGATAAAGGAAGCAAAGGAACAGCCAGAACATTTATAAAAAAAAAAAATTAAAAAAAAGGGTGAGAAATCAAAAAAAGGAGAAGAAAACGGCAGAATAAACCAAGAGAAAGACAGTTAGACGTACTCCACATGCTAGTGCCTGATAAGAGGTTTCATTAGAAAGACTGTTGGCAAGGAAACTGAAAACGAGACTAACTGGGAAGCAGTTAATGTATGAAAATATTAACACTATGAAATAACACACATGCAATTATACAATGACCAAGAACTGTGTTTACTCAATACTATTTTATTTTAAATTCTTGATGTGTTCTCAACCTGCTTCGTCAGTGATCTTCACCCAGGAGGCTTCCCAAATAAGCCGAGCTCATCACTGATTCTTCTAAGTGCTTCATGAGAACTAACTGTTTCAGAAAAATCCTTCAAATTTAAGTAAAATCTACTAAAAAAAAAAAAACACTTGTAGACTCCGAAATCAATTTGTACATGGGCATTAATTTTACTATTTACATTTGTATTGGAAACAAATTTCAACCATAAGCATTCACGCTAGTGAGCGAAGTGGTTCTTGAAAGTCCTGAAATTAGACAAAAGAGAACCCCGTTAAACAATTGAGACAAAAATATTATACTTGTTCACTTATTTATTGAGGAAAATAATCCAGTATTACATATCTGTGAGTGGCAGAAGTATGTGAACCTTTGCGTTCAGTATCTGGTGTGACCGCCTTGTGCAGCAATAACTGCAACTAAACATCTCCGGTAACTGTTGATCAGTCCTGCACATCGGCTTGGAGGAATTTTAGCCCGTTCCTCAGTACAGAACAGCTTCAGCTCTGGGGTGTTGGTGGGTTTCCTCACATGAACTGCTTGCTTCAGGTCCTTCTACAAAATTTTTATTGGATTTAGGTCCAACTACCACCACCATGTTTCACAGATGAGATAAGGCTCTTATGCAGGGTTTTCCTTTCTCCAAACATAACCCTTCTCATTTAAACCAAAAATTCTATTTTCCCTCCACAAAACATTTTTCCCATAGCCTTCTGGCTTGTCCATGTGATCTTTAGCAACCTGCAGAAGGGTAGCAGTGTTCTTTCTGGAGAGCAGTGACTTTTTCCTTGCAACCCTGCCATGCACACCATTGTTGTTCAGTGTTCTCCTGATGGTGGACTCATGAACATTAACATTAGCCAATGTGAGAGGCGCCTTTAGTTGCTTAGAAGTTACCCTGGGTTCCTTTGTGACCTCGCCGGACCATTACACATCTTGCTCTTGGAGTGAGCTCTGTTGGTCGACCACACCTTCGGAGGGTAACAATGGTCTTGAATTTCCTCCATTTGTACACAAGCTGCCTGACTGTGGATTGGTGGAGTCCAAACTCTTTAGAGATGGTTCTGTAACCTTTTCCATCCTGATGAGCATCAACAACTCTTTTTATGAGGTCCTCAGACAACTCCTTTGTTCGTGCCATGATACACTTCCACAAACACGCGTTGTGAAGATCAGACTCTGATGGATCCCTGTTCTTTAAATAAAACATTGCGCTCATTCACACCTGATTGTCGTCCCATTGATTGAAAACGCCTGACTCTAATTTCACCATCAAATTAACTGCTAATCCTAGAGGTTCACATACTTTTGCCACTCACAGATATGTAATATTGGATAATTTACCTCAATAAATAAATGACCAAGTATAATATTTTTGTCTTATTTGTTTAATTGGGTTCTCTTTATCTACTTTTAGGACTCGTGTGAAACTCTGATGATGTTTTAGGTCATAATTATGCAGAAATACAGAAAATTCTAAAAGGGTTCACAAACTTTCAATCACCACTGTAGCAGCTCTTGTTGGGTGTGGAGCGAGCGCTACTGTTGTCGCTTGTGAGCGTGTACCGTCCGTCCGGCATTTTTAGTTCAGATGAGAAAGGGTTGTTGCAAAAACTTAGCCTACAGCACATGATTTATAACATGAATACAAATTATCTGTCTTTAAAATGAATTTAAATGAATTCTACCATTTTAATAAATTGAAAAAAAAAAAAAAAGTGTGAAAACAGGTTGTTTGATGTACGTTATGAGCCAGGATTCGTATTCGCAGATTAGCAGCGCAAGCTAACTGTACTCACTACAAACACTCTCCAGAGGCACCGACAAACTCTGATGATTCCATCCAAACTTTATTTAGCTTTATAACGTCTCTATACACATTTAACGAGAGGTCGTACTGTGTATATGACAGGATAAAACGAAAACACAGTTATAAGTTTTTCTTCTATTTTATCGAGTTAAGCACGACATAAGAACTAATTCTAGGTAAGAAATACCACGTGTGCCATGTGACTGGACTGAGGAACAATTCGAGACGATCGTTTGTGGATTTGCTGCTTTTTTGTGTCATACCAAACTTTGGGAAAATCTCAAGTGTCGCTTGTTGTGCTGTCGCATTGTCGCTCGCCACTGTCACTGAAATCGCGGCTCCGTGTCACACACGTACAAAGAAACCGATCGGTCGCATGTCGCTGGTGTGAATGCAGGGTTAATCAAAATGTCTAAGACGGTGATAAATATATATTTCGATCTAGTGTGTCCAAACTTCTGTGTGGTATTGCATGTCCGTACTGCATACTTTTGCTCTTCTCTTTGGCGCTGCTCTTTCGTTCTTTATCAGTGAAAAAAAGTTGCCGGAGAAATTCCTTTTAATTGAAAACAGACAGCAAAATCATACAATTGTAAATTATTCGCCTTCCGTAAACAGGGACCATCTTAACCTGATAGCATTAACTAGTGAGCCAGACAGAGGAGAAACAATGAAAACAACCAAACCAGTTTTTTTATCCTATCGCGACCAATTTACTACCAGCTTCTAGATATGTCATCAGGGAGAGGTTCCTCATATTCCGGTCTTGCTCCAGATCGGGGCGTCAAACTCATCTGTTCAGACCAATAAAACATCAACACCTCTTAAATACGTTCATTTATCTGCACTTATCTTAACGGTAAAGTTCTATTTAGTTTGCAAAAAAATTTTTTTATGTTGCTGTGATTGCATAAGTATTCACACCCCCCGTCACTGTGAAAACCCCTAAATTTTTTTTTTTTTTTTAAAAACATTTTTGGAAAAAAAACCCCCAAAAAACTGTTATAGCATTATTTATATTTTTATATTTCATTAGCACATGTTCACAGTAGCTGCAATTACGACCGAGTTTGTTGCTCTATTTTGCCCCCCAGTGGAACAACATACAATAACACTCTCTCTCTTTTTTTTTTTTTTCATCGAATCTTTAATTCAGCTACAGTCCACAACATTATTTTAATTTAAAGCAAGGATTCTAAATTCATTTAGCGGGCCAGATTCAGTGGGCCCGGCCCGTGGGCTTTAAGTTCTGAGTCACTGCTAGAAAAGACAAGTAAACACACTTAAAACAGATATATCAGCAGTTTTTCATTTTCACAGAATGTTCCATTAAGGAAAAAGGGAGACGTTTAGTGTGAGCATTACTTTATCATTATATTTTGGTTTTTTCCCCCCCTCCATAAACAAGACACCACAGTCTTCCTGTTTTATTTTATTAGCTCACATGCTTTCAAGGTTCCCAAATTCGCAAGGTTAGCCTTACCAGGCAGTGGTAGCTCAGTGCTTAAGACGTTGGACTACTGATCAGAAGGTCGTGAGTTCAAAAACCTCAGCACTGCCAAGCTGCCACTGCGGGCCCTTGAGCAAGGCCCTTAACCCTCAACTGCTCAGTTGCTTAAATATAAGTCGCTCTGGAGAAGGGCGTCTGCCAAATGCCATAAATGTAAATGTAAAGTTCATTAACCTTAAAGTTCTCATTCTGTCCCATTCAAAGGAAATTATATTTGAAGTATTTTTTTCCGCTTCTAGCATTAAAAAAAAAAAAAAAAAAAAAGCACTAACTAGAACTGATTGAATAAAAGCACTAACTAATATGGACTGTGTTTGAGAGTGATGAATTTAATATGTGTGTGTGTGTGTGTGTGTGTGTGTGTGTACGCGTACCATGAGCTGCTGCCTGGCATCACACACGGCGTCGATGCTGCCCTGAATGTAGACACTGGAGCGGCGTGTGTGAGCGTGAGTGTGTGAGGGCGTGCTGGGGTCGGGGAAGTGGATGTGGGCGCCGGTGCGCTGGCTGATGTGTTTCAGGTTGGCGGCGTTCCGGCCCAGGAGGCTCAGGTGGTGCTGAGGCGCGATGTCCAGCTGGGTGCTGACCGTTACCGAGCCGGACATGGAGCCAGCCAGGTGATCCAACAGCAGAGCCGCAGCACGCTGTACACACACACACACACACACGTTTCACAGCAGGTATTCAGATCACTGAAGTACTAGAGTATGAAAAGTCATCAATATACACCGCTTAATTGTATGTTACATTAACCCTTTCATGCATAAATTATTTTAAAAAAATATCCAGATCACTAAAAATTGCACGTTTGAACTTGCATGAATGCAAAAATAAATAAATAAATACAATTCAGGTCTAAAATATTTAATATTGATGAAGAAAATTCTTCTTTCTTTTTTTTTTCCCCCCAAAAACAGAAACATTCTTGACATTCAAGAGATCCCTGTGTAAAATTATATATACAGTTTAGGATTGTTGAAAGATGCAACTGATTTAAAAATATATCAATTAAATATATATATATATATAAAAACAAAAAACAAGGCACTATAGTTCAGCACACGAGTAATTTGGGATTATTTGGGATTCTGTGTAAAAGGTTTATAAAGATACAGCAGAGACATGCTGCATTGAGATTAGGTATGGTTTTTGGTGTAGCCTAGTTTGGTTTTTGTCCCATTTATGTTTGCGGTATTACTCAGTACACATTATAACCCATAAACAGCACACTTGGCACTTTTACTGACAACACTGTAGCCCCGCCCACTCATTATTTTCTACTGCTTCCCCAGCTGAGATTTGTGAACTCAAAAGGTCAAAAGTGAAACCGCTTTCACTCCCCCTCAGAGAAGCGGCTTTTCCACTGAGCGAGTCTGAATCGTGTTTGGTTTGACTGCGTCATTTTCAGGTGTCTCCTGCTTCCCTGTAGCTGTTGCTATGGTTAGGCCGTAGGTGTTAAAATTAAAAAGCTACAGAAACGAAAAGACACAATCCTTTTAGGTTGGGGATATGTAACGAAAAGCACTTCAGTTGACTCCACACATATGCAGATGTTTAAAATCCAGATGTTACTCGTTCTTTCTAAGCGGATGGTCTGGTCGTGTGAGTGCG
>CM042543.1:4935609-4955609 GCA_023630585.1 Cranoglanis bouderius
TGAGGTGACCGTGAGGATGAGAAAGAGAAACAGAGAGAGCAAGCAAGATAGAAAAAAGAGTAGCGTGTCAGAGAGAAAGACAGGTAAGAAGAAATCTGTTAATCCATGTACTTCAACGTGCATAGTGTGTGTGTGTGTGTGTGTGTGAGTGTGTGTGTGTGTGTGTATGTGTGAGTGTGTCTCTGTCTGTGTCCGTGTGTGTGTGTGTCTGTTTCTGTGTGTGTCTCTCTCTCTTTCTGTGTGTGTGTGTCTCTCTCTCTCTTTCTGTGTGTGTGTGTGTGTGTGTGTGTGTCTCTCTCTCTTTCTGTGTGTGTGTGTGTCTCTCTCTTTCTGTGTGTGTGTGTGTCTCTCTCTTTCTGTGTGTGTGTGTCTATCTCTCTCTCTCTCTCTCTCTCTCTGTGTGTGGGTCTGCCTGTTTCTGTGTGTGTGTGTGTGTGTGTGTGTGTGTGTGTGGTGTGTGTCTCTCTCTTTCTGTGTGTGTCTATCTCTCTCTCTCTCTCTCTCTCTCGATCTCTGTGTGTGTGTGTCTGTGTGTGTGTGTGTCTCTGTGTCTCTCTGTGTATGGGTCTGCCTGTTTGTGTGTGTGTGTGTGTGTGTGTGTGTGTATGCGTGCGTGTGTGTGCGCATGCGTGTGTATGCGTGTGTGCATGCGTATGCATGTGTGTGTGTCTCTGTGTCTCTCTGTGTGTGAGTCTGCCTGTGTGTGTGTGTGTGTGTGTGTGTGTGTGTATGTGTGTGTGTGTGTGTGTGTCTCTGTGTCTCTCTGTGTGTGGGTCTGCCTGTGTGTGTATGTGTGTGTGTGTGTGTGTGTGTGCGTGCGCGTGTGTGTGCACATGTGTGTGCACATGTGTGTGCGTGCGTGTGTGTATGCGTGCGTGTGTGTATGCGTGCGTGCATGCGTGCGTATGCGTATGTGTGTGTGTGTGTGTGTGTGTGTGTGTGTGTGTGTGTGTGTGTGTGTGTACCTGGTTGCTCTTCTCCCCCTGGCTGTTCCTGTTGGAGTCGGGGAAGTGGATGTGGCATCCCGTCTCCTCCATCACGCGTTTGATGTTGTTCCCTCCCTTCCCGATCACGTGCGAGTGCTCCGTGTGCGACACGTCCATCTTCAGCGTCACACGTTTACTCTGCAGGAGTCAAAAGGTTACAAGCTTCAGAAAAGGAATTTATTTTTCACATGGATTTAATTCATTTGAAGCATAAACTTGTGGAACACTTAAATTGTTTGGGGTTTTTTTGCTCATGAAAAAAGCTGTCACTGCCCCTGAGAAGTGCTGAGGAGGAGTTTCATTCACGCTCCTAATATTCTCCCGGATCCACCGTGACCCGCTGCACTGCTGCACTGCTGCACCACCGAGCCACGCCCTGAACTTTACATGTAGAGTTTAACTCAGTAATCAGCTGCTGCACGTCTCACCTTTGTGTCTAGAACGGCCAGGATCCTTTCTTTTGCTTCTCTCACATCATCCCTCCTTCCACTGACCTTAATGTGAGGGTCTGAAGGCAGTTTAAACACACACACACACACACACACACACACACACACACACACACACACACAGAGAGAGAGAGAGCGAGAGAGAGAGAGAGAGAGAACACTGCATTAAGGATGTAGAGGATAAACAGATTTTACACACAGACAAATACACAGAGATAAATTGAGACACACAGACAGATACACAAACACACAGACAAAAGACACACACACAGAGATGCGCACACAGACTCTTGTACAGACACAGACATAAACACAGACAGACAGACACACCCACAGACAGACCCAGACTGACAGACCCACACACAGACACACACACAGACCAACGCACAAACAGACACACAGACAAACCCCCCCCCCCCCCCACACACACACGCACAGACACACACACAAACAGACCCAGACTGACAGACCCACAGACAGACACACACACAGACCCACGCACAAACAGACAGACCCCCCCCCCACACACACACACACACAGACACACACAGACACACATACACAGACACACACACACACACACACACACACACACAGACAGACCCAGACTGACAGACCCACAGACAGACACACACACACACACAGACCCCCCCCCACACACACAGACACACACACACAAACAGACCCAGACTGACAGACCCACAGACAGACACACACACAGACCCACGCACAGACAGACACACAGACAGACCCCCCCCCCCCCACACACACACACACACACACAGACAGACAGACAGAGACACACACACCCACACGCACAGACGGACACACAGACAGACACACACCCACACGCACAGACAGACACACACACACACCCACAGACACACACACCCACACACACACACACACACACACATACACAGACACACAGACACATACACAGACAGACACACAGACAGACAGACACACAGACACACACACACAGTCAGACACACAGACAGACAGACACACACACAGTTTTGTTTGGGCTACCAATACATATGTGTGTGTGTGTGTGTGTGTGCGCGCGTACGTGCGTGCATGTGGTTATACACACTTTATAACCGAAAACAGAGCATTATTATTGTACACACACAAACTCTCGTTCACACACTCACATACCGACAGCTGATGACTTCCATATGGCCGGAAAAAAACTGCTTTCTGAGGTTACACTAACACACAACACACCCTAAAGACAACTCAACACCACTGTGTGTGTGTGTGTGTGTGTGTAAGCGAGAGGAAGAGAACTTTTTACAAATCAGCATGGGACGGCTATTTTTAGAACCGCACTATAAATCTGTGATGTACACTCCACATGCGCTGTGTGTGTGTGTGTGTGTGTGTGTGTGTGTGTGTGTGTGTGTGTGTGAGAGAGAACACAAGAGAAAAGGAGTGGTTTCCTACAGTGTGCGTGTGCTTTAGTTAGAGAAGTACCTTTCTTGGATTTGGCTCCGATCTTCAGTTTGGAAGGCCAGGCGATCTGAGTGCTCGTTTCATCCATGATCTGCAACACACACACACACACACACACACACACACACACACACACACACACACACACACACACACAGATGATACACATGCTCAGTAAACCCACTGTGGATAGTGATACAGTGAGGGAAAAAAGTATTTGATCCCCTGCTGATTTTGTACGTTTGCCCACTGACAAAGAAATGATCAGTGTATAATTTTAATGGTAGGTGTATTTTAACAGTGAGAGACAGAATAACAACAAAAAAATCCAGAAAAACACATTTCAAAAAAGTTATACATTGATTTGCATTTTAATGAGGGAAATAAGTATTTGATCCCCTATCAATCCGCAAGATTTCTGGCTCCCAGGTGTCTTTTACACAGGTAATGAGCTGAGATTAGGAGCACTCTCTTAAAGGGAATGCTCCTAATCTCAGCTTGTTACCTGTATAAAAGACACCTGTCCACAGAAGCAATCAATCAATCAGATTCCAAACCCTCCACCATGGCCAAGACCAAAGAGCTGTCCAAGGATGTCAGGGACAAGATTGTAGACCTACACAAGGCTGGAATGGGCTACAAGACCATCGCCAAGCAGCTTGGTGAGAAGGTGACAACAGCTGGTGCGATTATTCACATATGGAAGAAACTGTCAGTCTCCCTCGGTCTGGGGCTCCATGCAACCTCACCTCGTGGAGTTTCAATGATCATGAGAACGGTGAAGAATCAGCCCAGAACTACACGGGAGGATCTTGTTAATGATCTCAAGGCAGCTGGGACCATAGTCACCAAGAAAACAATTGGTAACACACTACGCCGTGAAGGACTGAAATCCTGCAGCGCCCGCAAGGTCCCCCTGCTCAAGAAAGCACATGTACAGGCCCGTCTGAAGTTTGCCTGAATGATTCAGAGGAGAACTGGGTGAAAGTGTTGTGGTCAGGTGTGGTCAGATCTCTTTGGCATCAACTCAACTCGCCGTGTTTGGAGGAGGAGGAATGCTGCCTATGACCCCAAATCATAACATCATCCCCATCATCAAACATGGATGTGGGAACATTATGCTTTGGGTGTGTTTTTCTGCTAAGGGGACAGGACAACTGCACCGCATCAAAGGGACGATGGACGGGGCCATGTACCGTCAAATCTTGGGTGAGAACCTCCTTCCCTCAGCCAGGGCATTGAAAATGACCTTAATGACTTGGAGAGGATCTGCAAAGAGGAGTGGGACAAAATCCCTCCTGAGATGTGTGCAAACCTGGTGGCCAACTACAAGAAACGTCTGACTTCTGTGATTGTCAACAAGGGTTTTGCCACCAAGTACTAAGTCGAAGGGGTCAAATACTTATTTCCCTCATTAAAATGCAAATCAATTTATAACTTTTTTGAAATGTGTTTTTCTGGATTTTTTTGTTGTTATTCTGTCTCTCACTGTTAAAATACACCTACCATTAAAATTATAGACTGATCATTTCTTTGTCAGTGGGCAAACGTACAAAATCAGCAGGGGATCAAATACTTTTTTCCCCCCACTGTACGTGTTTATAATTTGTTAGGGTTTTTTTTTTTTCTTTTAAAAAGAGCACCATCTGGAGGTCACTTCTAACTAATGATTATAAACACTAGCATTAGGAAAACACACACATTAATAAAGCAATAGTAAGGTCTCTAAATCTGCTGCATGTGTGTGTGTGTGTGTGACCCTCTTGTGGATAGCTGTGAGATCATCAGGAATGAAACATATGATCTCTCAGAAGAACCTTGAGAACCCCTGAACCAATCAAGAGTCTCCAAATATTAATATCAGGTGTGTAATTACTATGATGGATGAATAAATAGATGGACACACACTATACACCCAAAGGTATGTGGACACCTGATCATCACACCCATATGTGACTCTTCCATCAGACTGTTGCCACAAAGTCTGAAGCACACAATCGTATTTTGTATGTGTTTGTATGCTGTAGAATTACAAATTTCCCTTCACTGGAACTAAGAGGCCCAAACCTGTTCCAGCATGACGACGCCCCTGTGCACAAAGCGAGCTTCATGAAGACATGGTTTACCAAGGTTGGAGTGGAAGAACTCGAGTGTCCTGCACAGAGCCCTGACCTCAACCCCACTGAACACCTTTGGGATGAACTGGAACACCGACTGCACCCCAGACCTCCTCGAGGAGGTCAGTGCCTGATCTCACTAATGCTCTTGTAGCTGAATGGACGCAAATCCCCACAGCCACGCTCCAAAATCTACTGGAAAGCCTTCCCAGAAGAGTGGAGCTTATTATGACAGCAAAAGGGGAATAAATCTGGAATGAGTGTGATGATCAGTGCAGATAACGCAAACAGGAAATTAATTAAATCGGAGATATTGCAATTGCATGAAATTGTTCTGCACGGCGTTTCACAGTGATGTTTGTTGGTAAATGAGACCTTTTAGCTGTACTCATGTTCGACACACGTGAATCGAAGAGGGCTTTGGCTGAATGCACGTTGTGATGTCGTCACATGACGCGTCTTCGCCCAAATCTGCGGCAATTCTGAAAAATTGCAAACTCCTCCAAATATTGTGGAGTTTGCTTGATTTTGTATTAATTTCTGCAACTGCAAAATCCTGGAGGGACTGAATAAGGGCAGAGGAAAAGTAACGCAGGCTATAATTTAATACACAGTGTTTATGCAGAAATGTGGGGTCCGAAGTGCACAAGTGTCTTGGTTGTCGCTCTGTAGCGTTTTCCCCAGAGTGTGATCGCTCAAATAGGTGATGGCCAGAATGCGAAGAGTCTGCAATGATGTTCTCCGAACGTTTCCGTTATCTGGACTCGTACAGTTGACTGATGGACGTCAGGCTACAGCCGGTTATCGTTTCCGAAGAGCGGATGATGCGCTCATTCTCTTGGCTTCTTGAGCAGAAGCGGCACCAAACCACACAATTATGGAGCATGTCGACATGGACTCAGTGATAGATGTCTACTGTCTGGGGGAACTTGAATTCTTTGAGTTGTTGCAGGGGGGAAAAAAAAAAAAAAAGTCTTTGCCGAGACTTTTTTTACGATGCAGGTGACGTTTCCGTCCCATCTGAGATTTGTTTTTCCCTAATTTAGTCTTGGCTAATTCCCACCCACCAGCCAGCTCTCCCCTGGCAAACGACAGGTACCACTCTGGGAGGGTGAAGACTAACACGTGCTTCCTCCGCGACACGCGAAGACAGCTAATCACACCTTTGAACTGCTGCTTAACACACTTGGAGGAATGCGCTATCCACCCACTTCCACATGCATGAGCTCATAGACGCCCACGTTTAGCAAGTGATTGACAGGGGAGAGAGAGAATATGCCACGTCCCTGAGAGCACGGCCAGTTTCGCTTATCGTCGGGATTTGAACTCGTGATCTCTGGATGCTTTTCCGTTGCACCACTCAGGGGCACGTTTTTGTCGGCCTTAAAGCTGCAGACACCACTTTCTCTCACAGACATTTCAATCATCCAACTTGATAGCTGGAATCTATTCCCGATATTACTGTCAATATCTCATTCTCACTATCAAGCCTAATATCGAACAACACATTCATCAGACTGCAGGCCGTTCATCATAAACGACCTCACATAGAAAGCAGTGTTTTATAACGAACAGCCTGCTTCATTACGCAGTCTGCTGTTTGATACAAGGCTCTCCATTCTTTATGTCTGTGTATCCAACAATATTACATAGTACACAGTACTTAAGGTATAATAAACATTTATAGTTAATGAAGTCCACACTTCCCCTTCTGAAAAGGTAACGTCGTCTTTATCTTGAATTAGGAGAGGCTACATGGAGTTATTTCTCATGAGCATGCTGTTTTCATGAGCTAATATGCTGGTATGCTATCTCAAGGGAAAAAAACATCAGTGGCTTAATCTGCAGCACAAAACCTGGAAGACTAAAGTATACAGTACGAGAGCGGCCTCTAGAGGCGAAATAAAAACTATCGCTGACAAATCTTGTGTTATTTGAAGTGTTTTTTTTTTTAATTCATTCTGGATGTCTCAGTTTTTATTTGTTATTTAGAGCATTACTTTTTTTGTTCAGTTTGGATAGATATCTTTTATTTACTTTAATATTTGTTAATAGTTTATATATATATATATATATATATATATATATATATATATATATATATATATATATATATATATATAATATTTTACTTTGAGTGTTATGTTTTCATTCAGTATCAATTTTAAAAACTATCGGTTGATTAAATCTGTTATCGGCAGGTCCCGCCCAACTTAGCTGTCGGTATCTGTAAAATCCATTATCGGTCGACCTCTAATGGAAACTTTTGGGACACCCTGTATACAATATTTATGTTAAAACTTTATTGTTTCCATAGTGAAAGCTTGTTCACAGGAACTTGTTTGGTGGATGCTTCACAAAAATCAAAGCTTAATAATAAATGGATTTTAAAAAAAACGTGTTGTTTAATAAAGAAAAATGCAGAATTATTGAAATGGTGACACTAGATGGTGGTAAGGAGGCATTTATTTAACATTTATGGAAGGGGTCTTTGGAGGCTTTGCTTCCCGGACCCAACTTTGAGATCCGTGACTCTGCACCGTTGGCAGAAATGCACCCCAGACCACGAGAGAGCCACATCCGTGATTGCACAGAAACCCGCAGAGAGGCAGACATCAGGGTTCTTCTCACCAGCTTGTTCTTCTGACATACTGGTACCTTCATGTGGAAAAATTGTCACATTTGGACCGCTGGCCAAAAAGACGTCATGCTTCGAGGTCTTAAGTGTACTACAATCTTCTGCTACACACCCTACACCACCATTCCTCATCAGACTTCATCTCACAGTCGGAGCATCGACTCGGTTGCCAGATAACTCTGCCAAATCCTGAGCAAGCGTTTCACTGGAGTTCGGTCAATCCTTTAAACCTTGGGTATATTATATAGCTTTCAAACACACACACGCACACACAAGTTCGCCTTACTATCCTTGTGAGGACCTTCCACTAACTTCAAGATTAATGCAGCTCATTCATGATCCGCCTGTGTCTAAATCGAAGAAAACATTTTAGGTTTCTTTTAAATAAAAGCTGTAGTCTTTGTTTTGAAAAATCTTTTCCTCATGACGACCAACCACTCCGTCTCCTCACAAGGTCAAACCTGTTCGATATTAACTATTCTTGACATTTGGTCTCTACCAAGATATAAACACACACACAAACACACACAAACACACACCTGGCCTCTGTACATACAACTACACGTGCTACAATTGAGCCAATGTCAAAACTCTCACCAGACATCAGCAGAGCAGAGGAAAACCACGGCAGTGTGTGAAATTAACACTCGTTATCCACTAAATGAGAGCGGAATGATTTGGACACAGGTTTCTTCATTACCTGAGAAAGCTATCTGGCATAGAAAATGATATATAATCATATATATATATAAGATAACATTATATATATATATATGTTATATAATAAAATTGATCTCTAGAACGAATTGTATTTGGAAATCTGATCAAATCTTGACGCACATTTTGAGGGAAAATTTATATACATAAATATCACAGTGTATAATTTAGCACTGTGATTAGTTTGTTTTCATCTATTTTTTATATTATTTTGTTAGATTTATTATTTTAACTGAGTATAATTAAATTTGTATTTTTAATTTATTACTTTTAGTTTTCACTTTTATGCCCAAAATATCTGAAATCCTACACAAACCACCCAAATCCCTTTTTGGTGTACGGTTATCGTTCATATCTTGTGTATGATTTTATTTTAAAAATATACATACGCCGCACCGATCAGCCATAACAATAAAACCACTGATGGGTGAAGTACAACATTTCATTATATAATAACATTGATTACCTCCTTACAGTGGCACCTTTCAAAGGGTGGGATATATTAGGCAGCAAGTGAACAGTCAGTTCTCAAAGTTGATGTGTTGGAAACAGGAAAAATGGGCAAGAGTAAGGATCTGAGTGACTGTGACAAGGGCCAAATTGTGATGGCTAGACAACGGGGTCAGAGCATCTCCAAAACGGCACGTCTTGTGGGGTGCTCCCGGTGTGCAGTGGTTAGTACCTACCAAAAGTGCTCCAAGGAAGGACAACCGGTCATGGGCGCCCAATGCTCAGTTGATGCCTTCCCCAGATCTCAATCCGATCGAGCATCTGTGGGATGTGCTGGACAAACGAGTCCGATCCATGGAGGCCCCACCTCGCGACTTACAGGACTTAAAGGATCTGCTGCTAACGTCTTCGTGCCAGATACCACAGCACACCTTCAGAGGTCTCGTGGAGTCCAGGCCTCGAAGAGTCAGAGCTGTTTTGGTGGCACAAGGGGGACCTACACAATATTAGGCAGGTGGTTTTAAAGTTATGGCTGATTGGTGTGTAAGTGTTTTACAGTAGTACACACTTAAAACTGGAATAAAATACATCTGACCTTTGTGTGATGGAAGCAGCAGACTGCTTGCGGTGTGTTTAATGCGATCTTAAGTTGTGTTTAAAGTCTGTCAGTAGATAGGTGATGGTTGAGTGCATCGCAGTTCAGGCTGATTTGTTGGAAACAGATTTATATTGTTGTGGACATTCCTCACAACGCAACCAGAACAAATGGAGTCAGTGTACGGGAAAAACCTATTAAATCTTTTTTTTTTTAAAGCAAGTAAATAAATAAATAAATAAGCAAACAAACAAACAGATAAACAAACATGGATGTGTAACTCAATCCTCTTGCTATGGTCAAATTCCTTTCGCAAGAGCTTTGCAGCACAAAGCGTAACAACCTGCTGTGATGGCGTGATTTCTTTCTCTTTCCTCACCGTATCTCAGCCTCTGTCGCCCTCTTTCTCCATCCTAACCGCTTCTTGGCTCAGGTTTTAGTGGTGTGTGTGCATCAAGAATCTCCAATAATAATAATAATAATAACCAAGTGGTTTTTTTTGCCAAACTGTGGTTCTGATGGAAAAAGTTTTGGCTCTCAAATCCATCGAGTCCAAGTGGAAGGACTTCAAACCAAAAACTGGCCATCTTTCTTATTGATGATCCGCGAGTGTTTACGTGCTGTGATGAAACTCATGAGATCCCGAAAGACACACAACAATTCTAGCATCAATCATTAATTAATATCAGATCATCATCTGTGACTCTGAGGTTAGTCATTCAACACTTTGGGAGGTCATGTTGTGATGGTGTCATGCTAAGTCACGGTGTCTGATGCCATGGTTACCTCACCACTGACTTTAGCACGTTTGCCTTGCACCTCCAGGGTTGGGGGTTTGATTCCCGCCTCCGCCCTGCGTGCGCAGAGTTTGCATCTTCTCCCCGTGCTTCGGGGGTTTCCTCCAGGTACTCCAGTTTCCTCCCCCAGTCCAAAGACTTGCATTGTAGGCTGATTGGTATTTCTGAATTGTCCCCTAGTGTGTGATGGGTTGGCACCCCGTCCACCTTGTGTCCAGAGTCCCCTGGGATAGGCTCCAGGCTCCCCGTGACCCTGTGTAGGATAAGTGG
This sequence comes from Cranoglanis bouderius, assembly GCA_023630585.1. Taxonomy (NCBI): domain Eukaryota; kingdom Metazoa; phylum Chordata; class Actinopteri; order Siluriformes; family Cranoglanididae; genus Cranoglanis; species Cranoglanis bouderius. The sequence continues at coordinate 4,946,087 of CM042543.1, forward strand.
TATAGAAAACGGATGGAATGGAGGACCATTCGCAAGTTTGAATCTCAACAAAGGCACAACCGCCATCCCTGGGCCGGAGCCAAGCAAGGACGCAAAATTGGCTGTGCTCTCTGGGTAGGAGGGGTGGAATACTCTCCCTCCCAGTAGCCAATCACTAGCGTCCATGACCTCATGTATGTGGAAGAGGGCTGATATCACTTTCAGGTTGACTATGGAATCCATGCAAATTTGTATAAATAAAGGACATACTGAAGATAAAGTTAAAGGTGAATCTAATGTCCATTGTGACCAGAAGGTTGTATGTTCAAATCCCAGGATATTCCTATATAATCCACTGCCTTTACTACACCTGTACTTCCATAACACACGTACACACATCCGGACTATAACCCAGGAACGCGCTGCTCCACGCCCCAGTGATGAACGAATTTCTCCTCCTCTCCTCCTTTCTAATCACCTCTGAAGCATTGCATAACAAGGTTTTTGTTCCATCACCCGACCCTTTAGTCAACTCAAAATAACAACTACTAAATGTTCTCATCTGTGAAGGAAAACTTTACAGCGATGTACAAACAGAGCTGCCGTCTTAAATCACGGCTACGCTTGTGCAGCTGGGGCCGAGGCTGTAATCTGGATTTCAAGAGCACGCTTAGACTAACTGCAATCTTTCGTCACATTGCTGACGGGAACCAGAGGCATTTCCAGAAGTTACACAAAACTCAATAGCAGATGGCGTTGAAAGGCTGACGAGTGGTTTAATCATGGCATCGTACCCTAAAATTCCCACGTGCCATATCGAGACTCGCACACATTCCCTTTACACTCGTCCACTGAATTAATAATAAAGCAGTCGTTTTTATAATCGTATAAATGTGCGTGTGGCACTGTGGAAAACTCTGTCGTATGTAGCTATTAAGCATGCCTTATGAATAACCAATTGCTTTTCCTCAAATATTTTATAGCTTGTTATTGTTTTGCCAACATCTGGACCATTCGCACACTCAAAACCTGGTACGTTGTTGGAATACCTTTGTCGGTGTCGATGTCCAGCTTTGCGTCATTCAGAAGATGTTCTGCAAGGATGCATGAATAACAACTCTCATGTATAGTAGATTTCATGGAATTTACGCTTCACACACTTGAGTTTGTTTTATTTTTCTACTTACGTTATGTTCTTGGGAGTCTGGTGGCTCGTACATGACGCAAAGCTGCCAAAATCTGCTCAATGTTCAGAACAGCTCACAGGACACACACACACACACACACACACACAGTAGCCATAACACTCTTATCAGTTCTAGCAATTTTCTGCAAACTAACTAGCCTAGCTTGATCTATAGATCATCATCATCATCATCATCATGGGTAAGGCAGATGAAATAAAGACTGGTGTAACTTTGGTGATGAGGTGGTTGTTTGCCACTGGCAATTCAGCAAGTCATAAATCTCTTCATATTTCACTCAATAACTCGTTTTTCCTCACCAGCACTCTGTCCTCCGTCTTGGTTTTCTCACTTGCCCGCCAAGAAAAGAAGTGCTTGATGTCACTCTGCACTTTACTGAAAACTTTTCTTCAACTTCGGAAACTCCGTTATGACCAAAAAACAAAACCGAGATGGCTGAGCATTTTAAAAGTGGCCAAGGAATAATCAATACACTGCAACCTTGACCAGGATAACATAGTATACTGAAGATGAATGGATGAATCCGTTAATGAATGAATGGTTAACACTGGAATATCAATATAACTTTATATGTCAGTAGAGCTGAAGTCAATGAAGAGAAAGAAGGAGCTTGTAGGCCTCAGGATGGCAGGAGTGAAGATCTGGAAGGATCCCTGTAGGCCTAAGATGTTTGTGATGGTTTGTTTAGTGAACAGGATTCTCATCAGTGTGTGGTTGGAGAAGCAGAACCATGCTGTAGCATTAAGATTTCCCCTTCACTGGAACTAAGAAACCCAGACCTGTTCCAGCATGACTATGCCCCTGGGCACAAAGCGAGCTCCATGAAGACGATGGCTTGTCAATGTTGGTGCTGAAGAACTCGGGTGTCCTGACCTCTGACCTCACTAATGTTCTTGTGGCTGAATGAACACAAATCTCCACAGCCACGCTGCAAAATCTAGTGGAAAGCCTTCCCAGAAGAGTGGAGCTTACAGTGAGAGCAAAGGGGGATCAACTCCATATTAATGTCCACGGTTTTGGAACGGGATGTTAAAAAGAAGGTGTTATGGTCAGGTCCAAATACTTTTGGCCACATACAGTAGTATATATTAGTTTCGAGTTTTGTAGGACTTTTTTTTTGTAGAAGTGTAGAAATGTAATTAGTAATTCTCGTAACTTGCGACTATGAGCCCCGCCCACAAACGTACCCAGAAACAGTCTTAAATGCTACACAAGTATTTGGACTAAGCGCGGTAATGTCCTTAAAGTCTGCAATCTGATTGGCTCTTCCGTGTATATGTATCAGACTGTGACTGGGGAAGAAATGGTCACACAAAACTACTGGGCTAGTAAACAGATGGCTACTTTGCACGGCTGTGGTGAAAGACGTAGCAACGAGTCAGAGGCTTGTAATGGTGTTTATATGGTCCATAAAGTGAAGGCTGTGTGGTTTTGGACACAACCACAGTGGAGAAATAATAGTGAGAAGTTTGCAACGGTATTAGTGATGATTGGTATAGAAAGAGAGGGACGTTTTCACCCTGCGTGCCCACCGCGGAGCTTCTGCAGCGTAGTAGATATTTTGTGGGAACGTGTGGGAAAAATTCTGACTCCACGTCTTCTCCTTCAGGAAGCGGCTCATTATCAAAGTATTCAGTGGAAACATGTCTGAGTGATATTAAAGTGCAGTGACTGAGGGAGAGGCTGAATGAGCTGTGCTGCTGTAATTCCCCTTTCTCCCTGTGCAGTCAATAAAGCCAGTATTATCTATTATCTATACGTCTGTTGCTTTGCTTCGGTTCTGCTGTTTTTGGCCAACTGCTGCAGATGGAGCAGATCAGTGCGAGACCACACACACACACACACACACACACACACACACACAAACGAGAGACCACACCTCACATTCACGCATTTAAACACTCCTTTTTCTCTTCCTCTGCACTCAAGTGGCTTCCATTAGAGAAAAGTAAACACTTTGACATAAAAAAAGAAGAAAAAAAGAAAAAGAGATGAGCCTTGTACACACTTGGTATCAACATTCGTCTCGAACCCGTCTCCGATGACCGCTCGTGATCGTAAATCTGTCCTAAACCAACCTGTCGCTAAATCCAAAAAATAAAAATAGCCTCCTAACCATGACTACAATTTAAAGCGTGCATGTTTAGTCATCAGTTCAACTGCATAAGAACAGTGCTCCTGTATTGTAATTAAATATGTAGTAATTAAATATACTGAATGTGTCCAGACTGGAGTTTTAAGCTCATGGGTGAATGAGTAGACCAATTCAGCGACATAAGCTTTGCTCTTCACTGTAAAAACGCTATTTATGCTGAGAACGGTAAGACGGATGTACATAATAACGCCCATGCCATGGACAAAAACAAGCTGTCGTGTGTAAAAACGGGGACGCCGGTTACTAGGTCGTCTTTTGGTGTTGGCGGTGACGCAGCACGTAAGTGATCTCTACGTGCTTGGTCTGAATACTTAGGACCGATTCTGGGCTTGTTTGGGGGCGGGGCTTATAATCATAGGTTTTGCGTTCGCATAGAAGAACTGCTTTCCAAAACGGAGCCTCCTGTGCTATTCCGTACGTCACTTTCTGTGCATGCAGGTATGCAAGATGGTAGGCATTAGATTCTTCCGTTTGCTGTTTATTTTTTTTTAGTTTCCTGTCGTAGAAATACAAAAAGTGGCAAAGAAAAATGCATTTTGGATGCATGGAATGTCATCCTGCGGGAATACCTGCAAACAGGAAACTGATCCCGTATGCAGGCTGACATGAGACGTGTTTTGTTTATGATGTCCTCTCAGTGCAAGCGCTCTCACCACAAAGGTGGACTAATGACAGCACTCCAGTCTCTGTGACGGTCTGGTTTTATGGTCAGAAAGATCGTATTTACGAACCGAACGCATATGAACGCCACCACAAAGTCGTAATTTTGAGTGGAGAAACCCTGGATTTTCTTTGCGCTCCAAGTTTCCGAGTTCGGGGCGTGTCAGTAAGAAAACATGGTGGAATCAATGGATGCAACGTCTTTAGTTGGCAGTAAATTTGTTGAAATTGAACGTTTATACTCGTTTCAGATGCTGATTTTAGTTACTTTGTGTTTGGAGGTCTACATGCAGCAATTATTGAAATGTCTTTGTCAGACTTTCAATAAAACAAGCTAATCGCCTGCACAAAATACAATGGGTACAATTACAATATAAAAAGCTTCCAATGGCTTCATAAATTGATTAAAAACATAAAAAAGCAAAACACACCTGATGCGTATTCTTTGTTCACCGTTTTCTAGAAGTAGAGTTAAAAAAAACCTTGCTGTATTTTTTGCAGTCGATTAAGAAAAGGTACACCGCCATCTTTCTCCGACCTTGAACGCACATGACGTCGTAATTACGAACTTCCCAGGAGGACTTGAAAGCACAGTTATACCTCAGTGACCATAATAATCCTTTCAGGGACATCACGGAAGCAGAAACAGGAAGTGACCAGGAGACGAACCAATCACGTTACTCGGTGTGTGACCCAACACATGCGTATTTACACGTGCGTGATCTTGCACATTTGTATTCGAAGAGATTTGGTATCCACGATTTAAAGAGAGACTAACTCTTCTGCTTCATCTGAAAAAAGAACGAGGGAATGAAGAAAGAAGGAATGAAAATCACACAGAGAAACCAGCACCAGCAAAAAAAAAAAAAAAAAAAAAAGCAGACATTTAAATCTTTTCTGTTTATCTCGAGCTTTCCATAAATCGAAAATTCCCAGATTCCTGAACATGACTCCGCCGTGTGAAACACAACATTTCTGCGTTCTTCTGAGCCAAAAAACAGCCGAGCTCGTCAATTCTTTTGTTTCTGAACAATAGGAAATAAATGAGGACAGGGACTGCAAGAGTTCTGCGGCTTTCCACACATTCAGGGACAAATTGTAAATGATTTCTGCAGTGACAACAGGAGCAGGGAAAAGTGTATAGTATTTCCATGGGAATGATGATAGAAAGTGAATTAAGACAGCACTAACAAGGAGAAACAATTAAAAAGCAGGATATAGGCAGATAGATCAGTTCCAAGAAAGAGAGATGAAACACACTGATACTGAACTTTCACACGGTTGTTTTTCCCCCTTTCTTTTTTTTCTTACTAATTTTTTTTCTCTTTCTTAGTCTTTCCCACTCTTCATTCTCTTTTTTACTCTTCAAGTTTTTCCACCTTTTTACTTTTTTTTTTTTCTCTTTCTGACTGGACGGGGTGCTAACCCATCTCAGGGCACAATCGCACACTACGGACGATTTGGAATCGCTAATTAGCTTACAATGCATGTCTTTGGACTGGGGGAGATAACCCGGAGTACCCGGAGGAAATCCCCCGAAGCACGGGGAGAACGTGCAAACTCCATGCACACAGGGTGGAGGTGGGAATCAAACCCCCAGCCCTAGAGGTGTGAGGTAAAGGTGCCACTAAGCCACCGTGCCCCCCAAATAACTCTAATAAAAGGCATTTATCGTAAGGAGAATATTGGGAGAGATATCAAGGTCATCTGAAAAATGTAAAAATGACAGCACGCTAATCCCAAAAATAATTTGTGGATCTGTAGCTTAAAATAGAAATTTGCCCTGGATCCCATTCACTAACGTGGGAATAGCTGGAGTTAAAAATTGTCCTGCAGCCAGCCACTAGAGGGCCTCAGAGACACCCGATGGAAATTGTTGGGGTTTTTTTGTTGTTTTTTATAAACATATTTGGACAAGTAAACATTTGATCCTATTTGAAACAGTGTGTTAATAAAGGTGATACACTATGAAATGACATAAAATTGGCATTTTGTACTAATTTTCACAACTTAAATGAACAAAAAACAAATCAGTCACATGGAAAAAGTAAGTACACCCCTACTTTCAAGTGTTCAAGATCGGGTGCCAGTGATTAGAACCTGTTTATGGAGTGCAGGTGGAACCTGTCTTATTTAAACCCCTCTCATATCTAGTGTCTGGTGTTTCCTTTGCTATTGAGGTGTGTGGTGTCATCATGCCAAGATCTAAAGAAGTAAGGCCTTCAGGAAAAAAAAAGGCTGTGGATGCCTATGAGTCTTGTAAGGGATTTAAAAAGATCTCCAAATTATTTGAAATGCATCATTCCGCTGTAAGGAAAAAAATCTAGAAGTGGCGCAGATTTCAAATGACTGCTAATTCATCCAGGACCGGTCGTCCCAGCAAATTCAGCCCAAGAGCAGACCGTCTGATGCAAAACGAAGTCTCAAAGAACCCCAAAATTTCATCACAGGATCTGCTAGTAAGTCTTGCAACTGTTGGTGTCAAACTGCATGCTTCTACAATCAGAAAGAGATGCACAAATTTGACCTGCATGGGAGGCGTGCCAGGAAAAAGCCTTTGCAAGACTACAGTTTGCCAATGAGCATACAGGCAAAGACCAGTCCTTTTGGAATAATGTGCTCTGGACAGACGAATCAAACATGGAGTTGTTTGGCCACAGTAACAGCAGACATGTTTGGTGCAGACCAAAGACAGCTTTTCAGGAGAAGCACCTCATACCAACTGTGAAGCAAGGTGGTGGAATTGTTATGGTTTGGGGTTGCTTCACTGCCTCAGCAACTGGACAGCTTGCATTTACTGATTCTATGAATTCTGCATCATATCAAATAGTACTTGAAGATAATGTGAGGCCATCTGTCTGTGTGGACCTTTCAGTAGGATAATGATCCTAAGCACACCAGCAAATCCACCAAGGAACGGCTCAAAAACAAGAAATGGAGGGATATAGAATGGCCTAGTCAAAGCCAGGATTTGAATCCCATCGAAATGTTGTAGGGAGATTTGAAACAGGCAGAACATGCAAGAAAACCCTCAAACATCTTGCAAATGAAAGAATATTGCACGGAAAAGTGGTCAAAAATTCCAGCAAGCCTGGTGGACAATTATACAAAACGCCTACAAGAAGTCATTTCTGCTAAAGGGGGCAATACTAGCTTCTGAGGCCAAGGGTATACTTACTTTTTCCACAGAAGAACATCACATCTGTTGATATTTCTGTTGAATAAATGATTAAAAATGCTATTTTTCCTTATGGTATATCAACTTCATTAATAAACACTGTTTCAAAGATGATCAAATGTTTGCTTGTCCAAATACGTCAAAAAAGCTGACAATTTCCATGGGGTGTACTTATTTTTTCACATGACTGTATACGGTCATTAGTTTAAACATACACACCAGATATAAAAGGTTTATACTGTAAGTAAGTCATTAAGATGTAGAGGGTTTTTTTTTCCTTTCTCTGGTTGTTGAATCTTCTTGTCCTCCAGGCAACTACAAATAAAAAAACCAAATACCTCAGAAAATCCACAAAACCTTTACGCATCGTGACGGTCACATCCAGCACGGACATTTCGCTGCCATGCCAACAGAGGGCGACTTCGCAGGACTTCTAGAGACTCGTTTATTAAATCTTTTTCCTGTTTGTAGAGTAAGCCACATGAACACTTAACATTACCGCGAAGTCTTGCTGCAAGTTTACTCTCGTGTACATTCTGAGCCTTTGTTCGCGGCAGCCATTTTGTGAGTGACCTCGTTTTGTTTCTTGTATTCTCTCAGCGTGGATTTCCCTTAAATCGATCGTCTATTGATATTCCGTGTACTAACTTCTGCCTGTGACCTTGCCCTTGCACTACTTGTTGCTTATTGCCTATTCTGTGTGTTTGACCTGAAACCACTAAGCACCTTGGAATCTGGATTGTGTTTGTAATAAACCTTCTGCACATGGATCCATGGATATTTTTGCCATCTCGCTCACCCCTATACCCAACTACACATTTGTTTAGAGTCCCGTTCTCTCTTACAAATTTCAACCTGCACAGCATACAGCTTTAACTTCCCCACGGAGCTGGACTGAAATCACAAGTATCTGTGGAGCTGTTCTTGTAATCTGGACAACATTTCCTTTTCAGGGTTTAAATAAAAAATGACAGCGCATGGCAGGCTTTCGAGGTGAAACGACTTTACGTAAAGAGCCAACAAATTGTTCCACTCTTGGACTGCAACTACAGGAACATGTACAGCTAATGGAAGAGAAATGAAGCGAGATCAGTGAGAGCAGATGGGTTTAATGCGCTCGGCGTAGAGAAAGTACAGAGGGGAAAAAAAAAAAGAAACCGAAGTACCATTTCAAACCAAACTGGCAAAATAACGATGACTTGATTTCAGTCGGCTCGCGTTTATTATCGAGAGCTGACGTCTGTGGAATTCCCTGAAGCTCGACGGGACAACGTGAATGTTTTGTCTACGAGTGGAGAGAGAAATGTCAACACCTGTGAGAAATCCACTTCCTCAAGTCACACACACGTGTGTGTATGTGTGTGTGTGAGAATATAGTAACAACTTACACAGAAACTTGTTTCGTGGATGTTCCACAACATTAAATGTAGCTATAAATGGATAAAAAGTACAATGTATTCTTTAATTCACAAAAATTCTGGTATACGAGGAATAAATCACTTAATGACGTGATGTTATTAGGAAAATAATCAACCTCTAGGTGGTAACAGCAGCTTCGCATCAAGCTGCATCACACCTGCATAGGTTGTCGTTGATTATTTTCCTGTAACAGCATGTCACCATTATGTTTTTTTTTTTTCCCCCCACAGCATCAGCAACGCTTCTCTATCATATCCAACCAGCTCCGGAGAAACTTTAAAAACAGGTGTAAGTGCAAAACGAATGTAAATGTAGAATGTTGAGCCCTTACCTTTTGGAAGAAATCCTCTCCTCCGATGACTCGCCCTTCACTGGCTGCTACGAGAGAGAGAGAGAGAGAGAGAGAGAGAGAGAGAGAGATTGATTGTTTGATTGACTGATTGATTCAGGGCACATTGTGAATAACATGCATTTTAGGGTTAACCCTATTTCGAAGGCAAAGGGTGGTCACACCAAATTATTGATTTGATGTAGATTTTTCTTCTGTTCACTCACTTTGCATTTTGTTAATTGATAAATATAAACTATTAACATGTCTACTTCTGAAAGCATTCATATTTTACAGCATTTGTTCACACCTGCCTAAAACTTTTAGAGTACTGTACAAACTGTTAAAAAAAATAAAATAAATAAAAATAGTATGATGCATCATTAATTCATTAACAAATAAAAATGATAACAGTTAGCAAATTGCTGAAATAGTGAGGAAAAATGATTCAGGACATTGTTGTTATTGGTAAATAATCAACTTCAGGGTGGTAACAGTGACTCTTGTTTGTTTCAGGCCACATCACACCACCGTGATGCTGATTATTTTCCTATACCAGAACTGCTCCCAAGTGTTTACTTACATAAACACAGCAAAAA
>CM042543.1:4960609-5078109 GCA_023630585.1 Cranoglanis bouderius
TCTAAACGGAACCGTGTGTATCGTCCGATCTCGACCTGTTCTCTGCAGCGACACCACGAGAAAGATCAGGCCAAGGCAGAGAAGACCGTAGTGCACGAAAATGAAGTGCTGATGGCATGATACACACAACAACCCACAGTGACAGAGGTGCGAGTGGTCGTTATATATGAAGCATGTACATTCAGTATTTTCACAGCGCTGTTGAATTCTGGATTCTGATTGGTCCGAAGGTGTTGATCCAGCTGCTGGGGCTGGGTGACAGGACAAAAATATCGCATCACAACACTTTAAGACATTGTTATGATATGATATTTCAGAACCAACGGCCCGGAAAACAGCATTAAAAAATGTAAACTTTGTCTACAAAGATTTTAAAAGGTCCAGTACAAAACTTTATTAATAACAACAGCAACAATAATAATAATAATAATAATAATAACACACGTATGTTTGAAAAAAACAAAACGACAAAGACTAGTCAGAAAGACGAAAGAGAAAAGTGTTTGGAGAACACATTTAAAGGTACGTTGTTACGTTTAAAGTTGACTTTAACGTCAAATCAGCTGCTTCCAATCAGAGTATTTTTAAAAAATATATAATTTACAAACTATCATAATACTTGTGATATATCAGAGGAGTGTATTATAACATAATTCATCATGATATTAATATTATATCGTCATATCACTCTTATGTTTATATTAACACACTCGTTCTGTTCGGTGTTCTTTTTTTTTTTTTTTTGCATGTTTCTAATTCGACACATTTTTGTACATTTCTAATTCTATTTACATGTGCACATTTCTTTTATTGCTTTTTGCATGTTTCTAATTCTAGGTGTTTTGTATATTTATAATTCTACACACTTTTCCACGTTTCTATGCTTTTTTTTTGTTTTTTTGCCCGTTTCGAATTCCATACATTTTTGAACATTTCTACTCCTATACATATTCGCACATTTATTTCATTGCCTGTTTGCACGTTTCTAATTCTACACATCCTGTATGTCTAATTCTACACGTTTCTATGCACGTTTCTACTTCTATGAAGTTTTGTGCATTTGTTATTCTATATATATATAATATTCGTGCATTTATTTTATTGCTTTTTTTTTGCTTGTGTCTAATTCTGCACGTTTCTATTTCTACGCTTCTTTGCATGTTCCTAGTTCTACAGATTTCTAATTCTATACATACTTGCATATTTCATTTTTGTACATTTCTAGTCCTATATACATTTGTACTTTTCTTTTTCTGCACGTTTCAAATTCTACGCTTTTGTGCACATTTCTAATTCTACACATTTTTGTATATTTCTACTTCCTGTATATACACTTGCACATTTCTATTTCTACGCTTTTTTTTTTTTTTTTTGGGTTGCACATTTCTAACACTACACATTTTTACACATTTCTGATTCTACGCATTTTTCAGTGGCACAACTCGCACAGGCCGCACGGGTCCACGTGTGCGTTTGTGGATATCGTTCGTAACGCACCCGTCATTGCCGGATTCCACGTCCGTCTAGAACTACGAGACAGACCTCCGTTCGTGAGTAAACGTTCAGACGGCTGCCGCGATCGGTTCTCCGTGTCAGTTTCCGGATCTTTTCCTCTGTAGGTGCAGTAAATCTCAGAGCTTAGAGGAACACATTGAGACAATTAGTTACTCTCGTTCACTCGCTTACTCGACACATTCCTCACACACACTCGGAGATTGCAGGAGCTCAGATATAATAAAACACTTTTTATATGCATGTGTGTGTGTGTGAGAGAGAGAGAGAGAGAGAGAGAGAGAGAGAGAGAGAGAGAGGAGTGAACCTGCGTCTCATTAGTGCAGAGACTGAAAAACCGAGTCGAGTTCTCCTGAGCCGCATTCCATACAGAGCAGGAAAGAGCTGAAATCAATGCCTGCTTTTCTGCTTTCCTCTCAAAACACACACACACACACACACACACACACACACACACCACTTAACATTCTGGTCTGGTTGGTCCTTCTCTATTAGACTGTTTTCTCTTTATTGGACATTGTAGGTTGACCACGGCATATCTAGAGGGATGTGTATTCACACTGTATATATCTATTTGTCTCTCTCTCTCTCTCGCTCTCTCACACACACACACACACACACACACACACACACACACACACACACAGGTTGAGGGTGTGCTGCAGTAGTTTTGCGTTCCTCTACACTGAGATGGATGTTGTCATTCCTGAAGCTTCACTTCCTGTTACAGGGTCACGGAGCCACAAGCTCCTCTAACCAGCAGGACCGCTTTAGCTTGAACTTTGCCCATTTCCTCTCTTGATTAGCTTCTCATATATTTTTTTTTTAGACTTGAGCATCAATCGGCATTTCAACGTCCATCACTGCTGATATTTTGACATTCACAAGGCAAACACAGACTGCTGGTTTCGTCGTGTCGACGTGACGATCCATCAGAATGGTGTTAAGATGGTCACGTGGAAAAAGCGTATGTGGTCAACATTAACAGCATTTTTACGTTTTGGCATTTCCCAATGACACGCTGACCCACGACTCATAACATGGACATAACGTCCACCGTTTTCATTTGTTTTGTTTTTTTACAACACGAACATTAAAAACACACTTCATTCCATGCTCTAGCGTTGCTTCTTTACTTTCCACTGCAGTCAAACATGCGTTCGTTCTCCAGCGAGTGCTTTATCCTGGTCAGGATTGTCGTGGATCCGGAGTCTATCCCGGGAACACATCTAAACAAGGCAGGAATGCGCCCTGAATAGGATGCCAGTCCATCGCACAGCACTAAGACCACGCTCGCAGCCACGAACAGTTGTTTAGAATTTAGCGGGATGTAAGGTTTTTGAGAACCTGGAGGAGAAACCTGCACGGACACGGGGACTCAAAGCTGTCGGGAGTTCGGGATCGGGATCGAAGCGGGGACCCTGACGCTGTGAGGCACCGCACCACACCGCTGTCGCTGTCAACCAGAAAATTTAAATACGCAACACAGAAATATTACAAATATCTTCTGCCATTTTGGAATTGTGGAGATCACATGACCATCATGTCGCCGTCTTTCCAGAAAGCTGCGTTATCCATCCCACAACACTAATATTGGAGAGTGTATTTGGGAAAAAAAAAAAAAAAAAAAAACACCAGGAAGGCAGGTAGGTCAGAGCAGGCTAAAGGATTTGTCTCTTTTCTATCCCACTGTTTCTCAAGTCTTCCTTGTCCTGAACAAACCTGAATTATGGTTCAACTGAGTGATCTACAGGAAGGAAAACACCAAAATGTACAGAGCCAGGATTGAGAAACGCTCTTCTATACAATACCAAAATCTGGGTATTAGCCGATACTCAGTACTAACCTGATACTGATTTAGTATCCATGCCATCAGCCAACTGTCGTTATGAATAAGTTATAAAGAGCTTCAAGACAGTGGAAAGACAAGTTGTGCCCATGTTTAAGATCTGTGTAACGCCATACACATCCGCAACATAAAATACATCCGTGGATCGTATCGGAAAACACGTCGAATTCAAGCCGATACTAGCCCAGCCCCAGTACTGATACCCAATATCAAAAAAAAAAACAACAACTCTAGGACATACAACAACAACATAAAGCATGCTTTCACGCAACAGTACTTCCTGTTTGATGACCCAATCGGCTACACTTACGGGTGTGATGACAGTATCGTATCGCAACATTTCTACAGTACGTGATCATGCATCACGATATGTATCTTGCTAACAAACTTCAAGCAGTACAGTAGTGCTCGATTTTTTTTTTTTTAAGTTTGAAGATACTTTATTTAATGCATACAACAACAACAACAAAAAAAAAAGCATATATTGTCATATCACTCAGCCCTACCTACACTCTTATTAAAAAGGTTACATCTAAAATCCTAAAGGTACAGAAGGCAATCGTTTCTCTGGGACTCTGGGAGAAGCCTTAAAGGTTCCACATGGAGTCCTGGCACAAATTCACAAACGGTTGCAAACAGAGTCGACCTGAAAAACCTGGAACATTTAAGCATGCAAAGAAACCTTGAACATTTTTATCTTAAAGTGTAAAAACAGGGATATCCTCACACACACTCCCACACAGAATTACACAGTAATCAGTCCCTCCAGGATCTCGCAATTTTGCGATCGCAGGAATTAACGCAAAAATCAAGCAAACTCAGCAATATTCCAAAAAGAGTCAGCAATTTTCCAAAATTAGCGCGGATTTTCCGCAGATCCGGGCCGAGACGTGTCATGTGACGTCATCAAAACGCGTATTCAGCCAAAAGCCTCTTCGATTCACGTGCGTCGAACGCGAGTACAGCTAAAAGGTCTCATTTAAGAACGAACATCACCGCGAAAGACCGTGCAAAACAATTTCGTGCAATTCAAGTAGTTCCCTGCCAAAAAAAAAAAAAAAAAAAAAAAAAAAAAAAAAAAAACTCCACTAGTTGCATTGCAAATTTTGAAAAACGCCGCAGCAAAATCAAGCATTTTCAGCTGCAACAATCACCAAAAACCTCGGCGAAATCCTGTACTAACCCAGTTGTACGGTAGCCAGAACTCTTGGCTTGTACAGTGTCAGCTTCAGAAGCTCCGCCTACAGGATACAGAGCATCTGATATCGTTTGTACACTTTTCTGGCTGCAAGCTTCAGAATATTGAACGCTGCATTCCGATTGGCTCTCTGCATTCCTGTGCGCTGGCTTCCAGCGAAGAATCTTTTAAACACCGTGACACAACAACCATTTCGAACCAGACGCGGGGCTCGAAAACATCCAAAACTTACTGATAGACTTTTCTGTGTGAAGCACTTTTGTGGCGAGTGAACATGAATCGTCTCAGTTTTGGTGTTCGTTACTCTGGTTTTCCTTCCTTAGGCAATGAAGTCTGTAAAACGTGTAAATTTCAAAGTGAAACTATGCATTTAAGCGTTTCCAGATTGTAAATACACTCCAGATGGACCGACCCGGACGCTGCACGGACACCGTGCCCGATATTCATCACCGTCGCTATGACGTCATCCCTTAACATCCTCACAAACAGCTCGTATTCTGGGAATTGCTGAGGTTTTCTTTTACGAGATAATAAATTGTTCGTGTTATTGTGCTTTAAATATAAACTGATCGTCGGCTTTGGAGATGACTGAACGTGCTTCTCGCGCAAAAAGGACACACGGTCCACGTCAGCTACGTTCGTCTGGCCAACTGAGTGGGAGTAAGGAGCACATTCCCTAAACTGAACTCACTTCCTGTTTCCACACACACACACACACACACACACACACACACACAATGTGCATACAGATGTGCAGTAGCGAACAGCCAGGCACATACATGTACACAGAGCAAACATTAAAGGGTAATACGCATGTCTTGTGCATAACAGAAGCAGATGTGGCATGTTAAAGGGACAAGTGTTAATAAAACCTAAACAATGTTTACATTAGTCGGTTAATCAGATGTGAGCAAGATTTGAGCTAAAATTACCCATAATTCCTTTTTGAGTATACATCTCCGATCAGGTATCATCTCTGATATTGGGGTAAAAAAAAACAAAAACAAAAACAAAAAAAAAAAATATCCTTGTTCAAGCGAGACGGATTTTCCCATCTCTCCATTAGCATGCTGTTATAGGACGTCCCCCCCCCCCCCTTCCTTCAGTTCCTGAAAAAGGTCAGCTGTTCCCTCTCCTACATCAAAACACACATGGCTCCTTTCACAATGCCTCCATTATCCCACCTGACCAATCACAGCACACACACACACACACACACACACACACACACACACACACACACACACACACACACACACACACACACACACACACACACACACACACACACTCACTCACTCCTCAAATCCGCACAGCCGAGCGTCCGTCCAATCCAAACAGCAGCCGGCTGGTCAGTGAGGAGAGCGATAGCGACTCAACCCGCATCATCAAAGAGCTTCATCGATGTCCTGAGAAACACCGCTGACCCACATGACCCGAGAAAAACACACGGCTGAACTATAATATCCGCCACTATGGATTTCACAAGGTAAAAAATTCAAAAAATAACAACAATGAGGGAACCCTGATTGTCCTGAAAAAGTAAGAATTAAATGAAACTTTATTTAAAATGAGCTCCTGCTAGAACTCTTTAGGGGCATGCTTCTGCTATACGATCTCTGAAAATAACATTTGTTATCACCTGCCTTTCTGGACCTCCATTCCCCCAAAAAAACATCGTTTTGAGTGGGCGGGGCTAAACCTGGCAGCGGTCTTGCCAATCGCATCTCTCAAATCATTGTATTTTGGTCTTTGTTTGGGGGTTCCTATCTTTACTTTACTGCTGGTTGTCATGGTTAGCGCCAAGTTAATGCGATATCCACACAAACACACAATGATAACCGTACAAGCTAGCTATATATATATATATGCATGCAAAAGTTTTAGGCACATGCAAAGAAATGCTGTAGAGCAAAGATGCCTTCAAAATAATGAAATTAAATGTTTCTACATTACAAAAAAATACCATAAAGAGCAGTAAACAGTAGTAAATCAAACAAAGTCAATATTTGTTGTGACAAAAAAAAATTAAAAATAAAGTCTCCAGGACAATTAGTGCAGTTTTATAAGGAAATGAGCTGGTGAGTTTTATTGAGCATCTTGCAGAACCAGACACAGTTCTTCTGGACACTTTGACTTTCGCACTCGCTTCTTATTTCTGCAGCGAAACCCAGCAGCCTTCATTGTGTTTTTTTTGTGCTAGAAAATTAAGGTTTGGGAATCTAAAATGTTTTTTGTACTGACTTGATAATGTAGAAGTCAAACTAAAAGATCTATAACAAAGTTTGTACTAAAAAAAAAAAAATAGTTAGTGTGCCTAAAACTTTTGCACAGTACTGTGTGTGTATATTTTTATATATATATATATATATATATATATATATATATATATATATATATATATATATATATATATATATATATATATATATATAGAGAGAGAGAGAGAGAGAGAGAGAGAGAGAGAGAGAATACGTACAAAACCACCTGTTTGAGTAAAAATCAAAACTCATCCCACTAGAAATTTAAAGTTTGAAGGACAAGTCTTGTATCACTGTCTACTAGAATGAGCCCAAAACACTGTTTCCTCTTCATAGTTCCTGTCGCCTATAGGGGGACAATACAACAAAAGCATCATATCATGATATAAAGTATCACGATACGTTATACGGTTGGCTAAGAAAATAATCAACGACGGCGAGGTGTAATACGGCTTGACGCAAATGTGCCGTTACTGTTACCACAGTGAAGTCAATTCTTTTTCAGAGACAGCATTCTGTTTAAGTGTTTTATTCCTCTCATACCACAGCAATTAATCAACTATTACAATTTTTATTTATTAAGGAATGTGAGAATGTTTTTATTCTTACATTTAATGTGAACAAAACAAGTTAGATCCTATTATCGGTTGTTATAGCAGTTACAAACAGGCGTTCCCACACTCTTTCTTGCTCTCTTGAAGATATTAAGACAAAAAGACTTTCCCATGTTGGAAAACTTAAAGTTACAGCTTTACCTCGGACTGTTACAAAGCGCTGACACTAGAGACTCCTTCCAACACCTCCTCATAGAAAATGTCATTAACGTCAACCATTACACACGCTCTTACTCAGTTTATGTGGTGCATCCGTACGCAAGTTGTTACTATAGAAATAATACTGAATTACAAGGAGATGATTATGGGGACCCTCCAGGACTAAAATCCAGTATAAAGACAACAATCGGACGCACAGTACAAGTATAAATATTTTATGAAAGAAATCGGGATCTAAACATCTACTTCTACGAATCGCACCATCACCTTGCAATCCATCCATCAATTACGTTCAAACTATCGTCACAACTTTATCGTAACTCGAGCGCAAAATCCCTAGTGGTGGAGTGGTGTAATGCGCATACACGCCAAACTCCAATAACACAACTAATTGAAAAGTTTAACTTAGGAACTTGACTTACTTAAGAGTTCAAGCATTAAAAAAAAAAAAAAAAACACCTCTTCAGATTTACCACTTAACCTTTCAGTTCTGTAATGCACCAAAGTGTACCAAAGATGGAGCCAAAGATCACCACAAAGTTAAGCTATATTTACATTTATGTATATCAGGGCAGACGCCCTTATCCACAGCGACTTACATTTATCTCAATTATACAGAGCAGTTGAGGGTTAAGGGCCTTGCTCAAGGGCCCAACAGTGGCAGCTTGGTGGTGCTGGGGTTTGAACTCATGACCTGATCAGTAGCCCAACGTCTTAACCACACTGCTACGATATATTAAAGTCCCTGTGAAGTGCCTTGAAACGCACAGCGTTATTTTCGATGTGTTGATGTAATTTTCAATGAAACAGGGAGTCAGGGCGGGACATATCGGGTGGCCCCTCCCCCTTTTTTAAATACTCAATAGCGTTTAGCTTACCTCACAGCCCAGGATAAGCCATACTTGACAGTTAGTACTATGGAAAAATGCCTGTGAGCTGGCACAAATACCTGCTTCTTCAAAGTGAATGAATTCAAGCCATTTCTTTCTTAACCAGCTTACAGCCGGAAAACTGAATAACACGCACACATCGAACAGCCAAAGACACGTTTACAAACCATGCTCGCTGATATGATTTCTCTCGCTCAACCACGGCGACTTCAGCAAGGTGATTTTTGTAATGTTGGGGGCGGGACACTTCAGATTCTAGACAGCATTTGATTGGACAGAAAATCTGATGAGAAGCTGAAGTGCAGAATGATGTCATCACAATTGTCGATGTATTTTGGTGGGAGAGAGAGAGAGAGAGAGAGAGAGAGAGAGAGAGAGAGAGAGAGAGACTGTACATTTTGAATGCTCACATCTTCTAAATGTGAATTTTGTCATTGTTTTGCAGCACATAAAGCTAATATATCCATACTAAAAGCCACAAAACTTCAATTTTGATTTCCTGGGGACTTTAAACATGAATTTGTCCTAATGGATGTTAAATAAATAAATAAATAAATAAATAAATAAATAAATAAATAGGAAAACAACCACTGGGTGTTTTACAAAATTGCAAATTAACACTGAACTGGTGTTGGGTATAACCCTAGGTAGATACACTTGAGGTAAAAGGCAATGTTTGTTACAATAATTTGAAAATAATTCAATACAACAATGAGGGAAAACATAATTTTAGCCTTTGCTGAGAAAATAAGGTCATAAAAGAGCAAGCAAAAATGTGTTATTGTTCTTGTTGTAGTTCATACCTAAATAACAGGTTTAAAAAAAAAATGAACATTTTAAAAACATTTAATGAAGCAAACACTTTGGAGGACCATATAAATTCCTATAAATTAGTTTTAACCGCAGAAAAAGCAGGCAAAGCAACTACAAGTAACCTTCTGCTGGAAAAAAATAAGTAAGGGTATAACGAGTAAACATTCAAAAGCATCCTGAGTAACACTGAGAAGTGAGAAGAAAATTGGCATGTTATTATATTTATTATGGGAGGAAATAGTCACCTTCCTGTCGATAACCGACTTAAAACAGAATACTGATCAAACTCCCCTCGTAAAGTAAAGAGGACCTACCTAATAACAGGGTTTCTAGTCTTTTTCGGTCCACACGGAACCTCTCCTCGGTCCAGTCCGGGTTGGGCGGGGACACGTGGCCGCTCGAGTCGCTCTCTGAAGCGGGCAACGGGGAATCAGCGCTCCGCTCGCTGTTCGAGCCCGGGTCAGAGTGCTGAGAGCAGCCGCTCAGAGGGACGCGCTGGGCGGCCATGTCGCTCCGAAACCGCCGCTAAAGACACAAACTCACTTTGAGACTGGGATTTTTTTTTTTTCATATAACGAGAAGATGAAACATTCCAGTGCGTCAGTGCAGCTTTCCGTTCTTTAACTCATCCCAAGCGCCACTTTGCTCCTTCAAAAATCCCGTCTCAAACCGAACCATGTCTCATACTTCTTCTTTTAATGTGAGAACATCCCCCGACTTCTTTCATGCCAGAAGAATGGAATCCCCGCCCACTTTTCCTCCATCGCCACGCCCACATTCAACCCAGTCAACTTTTTCTTTTGGAGTTCAGCGCGCAAGTAACGCGCGCATGCGCACAACCATAATACATGTGTGGCGGCCTGGGAAAACCCTTCAGCAATAAACCTTCAGATAATAACCTGGTTACCCCCAAAAGTAAAAAAGAGAGAGAGAGAGAAAGAAAACAGCATGTAAAGATCCACTGAAAGACTGAAAACAACCTCAACATGCCAGAGTTACACTATATGGCCAAAAGTATGTGAACACCTAACCATCACATATGTGTTTTGTTGAACATCCCATTACAAATGTATTCCCCTTTTGCTGTTATAATAACCTCCACTCTTCTGGGAAGGTTTTCCACTAGATTTTGGAGCATGGCTTTCGGGATTTGTGTTCATTCAGCCACAAGAGCATTAGTGAGATCAGGCGTTGATGTTGAGTGAGGAGGCCTGGGGTTCGGTCGGAGTATCAGTTCATCCCAAAGGTGTTCAGTGAGGTTGAGGTCAGGGCTCTGTGCAGGACACTCGAGTTCTTCTACACCAAATTTGGCGAACCATGTCTTCATGGAGCTCGCTTTGTGCACAGGGGCGTGGTCATGCTGGAGCAGGTTTGGGCCGCTTAGTTCCAGTGAAGGGAAATTGTAACGCTACAGCATAGACACTTGGGAGTGGCTGTGGCTCAGGTGGTAGAGTGGGTTGTCCACTCATCGTAGGGTTGGCAGTTCGATTCCTGGCCCACGTGACTCCACGTGCCACGAGACACTGAACCCCAAGTTGCTCCCGATGGCAGGCAAGTGCCTTGCATGGTAGCTCTGCTGCCATTGGTGTGCGTGAATGGGTGAATGGGTGAATGAGACACAGTGTAAAGTGCTTTGTAGAACTGCGAAGGCTAAAAGGTGCTATATAAGTGCAGACCATTTACATTCTATACAATCGTGCACTTCCAACTTTGGGGCAACAGTTTGGGGAAGAACCACATACGGGTGTGATGGTCAGGTGTCAGGTGCCATATATCTAATACTATGAACAATAGGTTAGTCAGTTTGTATCATCTTATAAAGTCATGCGTCACATGAGCTGCGTTTTGTTTTGTTTTTTCATATCACCACAAAAGGTACTCCAGTGCTGAATGAACTTTCAAAGACATCCTGTTCGCAAAGTCAGCAGCTTAAGAGTTTAAATATTTTGTGACGTGAGCTGAAGTTTACAATCAAATCAGGTACTGTCCTAACTGTAGTCACACTGGTGGTTTTTAATGTCTGATTCCATAGTAGACTTACAAGCATTCATACCCTTAAACCACTGTTTATCTCTGAAAGTGAAGGCCTTCATGTCAATAGCTAATTTGGAAGTTGAAAAAAAGGTTAAAAATAAGATTAATTTCCAATCTCACCCTTAAAGGGAAGTAGTGATACAGGTTTTGTCAGCCACAAACGGCTAGTCACCCAAAGTTAGAGAGGAATGTTATGAAACATGCAGCACTTTTCCTCCATAGAACATTTTGCAGCAGCTGCTGCTACCTGTAGATCATTGGTGGAATAGCTACAAACATCAACAATTATTACAAAACAGTAGCGATCTCCGAAACAAAGCAACAAAAAAAACAAAAAAAAAACAAGCATATCTACGTAGAGCTAGCTAGCTCACTAATGTCAGGTTTATTTGAGTAGCTGGTTAATGCTAGGTAACAAAGTAGTCTAGCATTCTGTTCATTTTTATATTATGCCAGGTTTGTTTTTGTTTCACAAAACAGCAGCAAGCTACAAAACAACTGCACAAAATAAAACTGTTGCTAGCCGATTTGGTAACGTCAGACTTAATACTGTTAGCGAGTTAGCAAACTTCTAACAGGATGACTTTAAGTGCCATAAAGCACTGCAATGTTAGCGCAAGACCCAACTATGTAAAGTAGTCGATCAACCAAGACGTTTGGTGTCGTACATTTGCTTCTTTGCCATAGTACTGGAGCTACAAGTCTCTGTGTAGCCCAAAACGATTACAGTAAACATGAGCCTCAAACCACATCCAGTTCTTCAGTGATGCCTCAGACTTCCTGATGTGGGTTTTTTTTTAGGACTTAGTAGGACTTCCTGTCATCTATAAACATGAACAAAACATCACAGTGTACATGAATGCAGTAACCATCCGGGACAACCAGAATTTATTTATTTTTTTAATAAAAGGGTTTTAAAATTGTACCAGAAAGCTGGACATTATGCAGATGATTATATAGTTCTACTTTAAAATTCAAATCGTTAACATTGACCCTCTGTGCTATTTTACTTAAATGTTTGTTTAAAATTGTTGTATATCGCTTAAAGGCTTTTATAGTCTTACAAGTACTCGTTGGCCTTGTAGCTCCAGTGCGAAACCAAATGAACCTTGGCTAATCGAGTACATTTAATATTTAGCTAAAACTGGACTCTTAACATGTCAGCAATATAGGAAAATGATCAACGATGGGGTGTTGTGATGCAGACTGATGAGAAGTGGAGTAACTGTTGATTGTTTTCCAATAACAGCATGTTAACGCTGAAGCGCGTCATTCCGATCGTACCACAGCGATTCGACAACAAATCGAACGGTTTTACTTATTCAAGAATGGCACATCATACTTTTTATCCACTTACACTTTTATTTAACGTCGTTAGTTAATATTCTACGTCTGTGAAACGAGTTAGTTCCTGTCATCACTTACGTTATACTGGATATCCCTCACCAGCCCTCTCCCGTTTTCCCTCTCATTAAGTTACTCATTAACCTGAAAGCGGAAACTCCTCTGTCCTGAGGACTTTCACATGGTGGAAAACCTACCGACTGTCACAAGACGCCGACACCGGAGACTCCTTCCCTAAAATGTTACGTAAACTTCTTACAGAAACCGTATCAACAGTCATACGTTTTTCTTTATTAAATAACACATTGCGTAGACATTAGTCTCGGATTTTAAGCGAGATCTTTAAGTAGCTCCAGTGCAAACGTGTTATTCCATACAAGCCTTACAGTGCGTTCAGGTCCTCCTGGGAAGTCGTAATTATGACGCCCGTGCATTCAAGTCAGTTTGGTTGGAGCAAGATGGCGGTGTACCTTCTCTTAATTAACTACAAAAAAAAAAATACATAATTTTTTACATATTTATATCATAATTGCACAATGTTATCATATTTTGTGCAGGCAATTAGCTTGTTTTATTGTAAATTTAAAAAAAAGCAAACACATAATAACTGAAACCAGCTTCTGAGGCGAGTAAACATTCAATTTCAACAAATTTACCGTCAACTACAGACGTCGCATCCATCGATTGCACCATGTTTTCTTACCGACACGCCCCCAACTCGGAAACTCGGAGCTACCGGATACGATCTTTCCGACGTGACTTGAACGCACCATCAGCTAAAATCATATACGTTTGGGGCGAGTGCTAAAAATGTTACCGTTTTGAGAAAACTGGACGTTTATCAAAACGAGGTAGAAATACAGTTTTCTTTTTATTTTCACCTTGCAACCTGGTTTTACAACACTTCTTTTTTTTTTTCCTCGGGGTCGTGTATACCAGTATAGTTTAACATTAACAGAATAATTATTCCAGATTCCTTCATCACAGTATAGCATCATACCCCTAACACACAGTAAACCTTTAATAACAATCTAAAAGAACAGAACCTGCTTGTTAGTTCACACACAGCATCACCCAAAAAAAATAAAAAATAAAAATACAAAAAAACAAACAACAACAAAAAAAAAACTTTCCCGTCATGTTTTTAATTCAAAAATAAAAATAGCTCCAGAACATGTTTTAATATGATATAATAAAATATCTAAAACAGAAAAACAATGTGTACCAGTAACAAATGCTAATATTCATCATCATTATTGTTGTGGCTACTCCGAGACTCTCATCAGCAGTAGCCTGAGAACGTCTCGTCGTTCCACCATGTTTCTGTAAACGGAAAAGTGAACGGCTCCGCTGCGTAACGTTTCGGCGTTGTTTCAGCTACAGGTTTTCCTCTGTAAAGAAAAAAAAAGGGGGGGGGGAGGGGGAGAAGAACCAAAAACAGTCCACCAGTTTTTGATAAAGGTGGTTCAGTACATCCTCATGTATCGTCCACGTGCAACCGTAGTCCTGCTGGCGGAATCAGAGGGAGTTACATGGCGTATTTCTGAGTCCACTCTCGGGCCATTCTGTTGTATCTGAGACAGAGAGAGAGAGAGAAAGACAGAGATCAAACAAATCTGAATCAGCTCCTAGGAATCCCCTGACTGTGACAGAAACCCTTTTATTAGACACGTATAATCCTAAAACATCTTTACACGCCTAATGGTGTCATCACAAAGCTACTACTACTACTACTACTACTAGCACTACTCGAATTATACCACACTACTGGAAATGACACCACAGTACTGATGAATTCTCCATTCTGATTGGTTGGAAGGTGGTGATTCGTTTTCTATAACTGCAGCTCTGACAGTAGTCTCTATAGTAACAATATTAGCTCAATAGTTCACAGGTGGACACGCCACATAATCTATGGGGGGGAATGGGGTTTGGTATAGCTGCTAGAACTAAGCGATAACAGGACGTTCCACAATGTTAAATGTAACTATAAACAGATAAAACAGATAAACAGTTTGCTCTTTAATAAATAAACGATGTTAGTGTTGATAAGTTGCTCTGGTATGAACACTTCGGGATGTGAAAACAAGGAAATCACAGTCGAACGCAAAAGTTTTTCTCTCGCCCAACTATTTTTCTCAAATAACATGTTCTGCAAATGTTAATGCGCAGAACATTTATTTTGGAACTTCAAAAAAAAAAAAAAAAAAAAAAAAAAAAAAAAAAGTTCAAAAAGTATGATATCCTAACGGTTGTCCTAATGATACACTAGCATTTAAAAAAAAACAAACAAACCCCAAACCATTACTAGTTTATTGAACATGCAGTTAACTTATTAACCAACGACAAAATAACAGCCTTTTAAAGGAAACGTTCACAGATATTAATTTGTCGTGAAACTAATCGGAAGTTAAAATGGAAATTTTACATACTTGTCTTTATCTGATTTGTAGATGTGTGCGATGTCTGGAACTAAAGGGTCATCTGGGTTGGGGTCACACAGCAGTGAGCATATGGATAACAACACTGAAAGACAGTTTGAATGAGTGTTATTCATTCGCATTAAATATCGATAATTATTCAAAGGAAAATCTGCAAAAGTACAGAGAGGGTCAGAAAGAGCTGCATTGTGTCTTTGTAGATTTAGAGAAAGCGAATGGCAGGGTGCCAAGAGAGGAGCTGTGGTATTGTATGAGGAGGTCTGGAGTGGCAGAGAAGTATGTTAGAGTGGTGCAGGATATGTATGAGAGCAGTAGGACAGTGGTAAGGTGTGCGGTAGGTGTGACAGAGGAGTTCACGGTGAAGGTGGGACCGCATCAAGGATCGGCTCTGAGCCCCTTCTTGTTTGCGGTGGTGATGGACAGGCTGACAGATGAGGTCAGACAGGAAACTCCATGGACTATGATGTTTGCGGATGACACTGTGATCTGTAGTGAGAGCAGGGAGCAGGTGGAGGAAAGTCTAGAGAGGTGGAGGTTTGCTCTGGAGAGAAGAGGAATGAAGGTTAGTCGCAGCAAGACAGAATACATGTGTGTGAATGAGAGGGATCCAAGTGGAACAGTGAGGTTACAGGGAGAAGAGGTAAAGAAGGTGCAGGATTTTAAGTACTTCGGGTCAACAGTCCAGAGCAACGGGGAGTGTGGAAAAGTGGTGAAGAAGCGTGTGCAGGCAGGTTGGAATGGGTGGAGAAAAGTGTCCGGTCTGTTGTGTGATAAAAGAGTACCAGCAAGAATGAAAGGAAAGGTGTACAGGACAGTAGTGAGACCAGCGATGTTGTATGGTTTGGAGACAGTTGCACTGAGGAAAAGACAGGAGGAAGAGTTAGAGGTAGCAGAGCTGAAGATGTTGAGGTTCGCTTTGGGAGTGACGAGGATGGATAGGATCAGGAACGAATACATCAGGGGGACAGCACATGTGAGATGTTTTGGAGACAAAGTTAGAGAGGCCAGGTTGAGATGGTTTGGACATGTTCAGAGGAGGGAGAGTGAATATATCGGTAAAAGGATGCCGAGGTTAGAGCTGCCAGGCAGGAGGCCGAGAGGAAGACCAAAGAGGAGGTTTATGGATGTAGTGAAGGAGGACATGAAGGTAGTCGGTCTGAGAGAAGAGGATGCAGGGGATAGGGCTAGATGGAGGCAGACGATTCGCTGTGGCGATCCCTGAAGGGAACAGCCGAAAGGAAAAGAAGATTCAAAGGAAAATCTGCCAGGCAAGTGCACACAGGGAATGTACAGGTGTATAAGTTTACGCACTGTATTTAGAAAACGACAAGAAACATCGGGCGTCGTACGTTAATCGTTTAGTAAAGTTGTCTGCGTGAGCCAAACCCAACTAAAATTTTCCGCCAGATTTACAAAAGCTTCAGGTAAGGATGATTTTCTTGTAAGTGCAAAGCGAGTTCCTGACACAGCTCATTTGCATTTAGTGACGCCCAAAAAACTCCATAGAAGGTCACGCATGCAGACAGCTGGGAGCATGAAGTGACTACTAAACGGTTAGGGAAAAGGCAGAAAGCCAGAAGTGAAAGTTATTTTGACAGTTTAAGAGCACTCTGGATAAGGGTGTCTGCTATATGCTGTAAATGTAATTAAAAAAAAATTTAAAAAGCAATTTAAACTCGACAGTAGAGTTCTTAAAGTCCATCAACTCGAGGTTTACGTCAGTTAGTTTTCTTGCGCATAAATTTACACGAGTAGGATAAGCACATTTCTCCAAAATCACAGGATTTTCATGAACACCAGATATCTTGTGTAAGTGCTCATATGGACAATTTATAAATAAATCTGTACGTATCCAGCTTTATAAAAGAGGCTCAACGAAGCTATTTTTGCTGCACAGACCTAAACTGAGATGCACACGTCGATCAAAACGAGGTGCACAATTTGTTTCATTGACAAATACTGTTTGGAAAACACACAAACGCACTTCTCACACGCATCATTTAGTTGTGGATATCTGAAACCTCATGGCGACTCAAATAAATCCATGAACACCGAATCATTAATGATGAATCATAAACAATACCCACGGTACTCTGAACAATCTGAAAGCTTTACACATTTAAGTGTTGCAGGCAGGGTTGCCAGGTCCTCCATTTTCTTTCGAAGTAGGCAACCTTTGACCTGCTGTAGTGCCTTTTCCCCCCCCACCCCCACTTGTCTGTGCGATGAAAACTCGGTGCATCTCAATTCATTTATTTATGGATCTTGTTTTCATTTCTGCATTATTTATATGCTAATTATGCAATTTAAAATAAAACATCCCCAAGTGGCTCCGCTGGTTCTGTTCGGGCCGGTTCTTGTTCTTGATGTCTGTTATGTCAGATTATGGTTGGTACCTTTAGACACTGTGAGCGCAGGACTCCACTGAGAGCGCAGGATGTCCAGACAGATGCTGCCGTTACTGTTGATGTTTGGATGGTAAATTTTTGTTGTGAAGGCAACCTGCAAAAAAAAAATAAATAAATAAAAAAAAAGAGAGAGAGAGAATCGTATTCACGAACCTCAGATGAAGCATCTGGTGAAGGGTGAAGGAAACATTCAGAATTGACGTTTAAAGAAAGGACACAGCTCATAAAAAATGCATACCTTCTTTAAAAGGCTCAGTAATACTATTTGCACATAAATGGTTTAATAAAATAGCAGAATAAGTCTGCATTAAGACAAATAAACAAACAAACAACATTTTCACTAAAAGCACTTCTAATGTACGTGATGCACACATTTACCGATACAAGAAAGATTGTTTGGTGAAATGAGTGATCCAATATGTCAGGCTGCTACATCTGTTTTATCTCTATGTAATCCTTTTGTTTGTGTTTATAACAGTGTGTCATGCACATAGCGTCAGAAACCACATCAACAAGTGATGATTTAGGCCAGTCATCAACTGGCAGCCAAATGCGGACCCAACATTCAAAATGCAAATCCATCCATCCATTACACATAAAGTGAAATATTTCAAGCCTTTTTTGTTTTAATAAAAAAAAATCCAGTATCTCAAAATATCAGAATAAACAATTTATAATACAGAAATGTCAACCTTCTGAAAAGCATGTTAATTTATGCACTCAGTACTTGCTCGGGGCTCCTTTTGCATGAATTACTGCATCAGTGCGGCGTGGCATGGAGGCGATCAGCCTGTGGCACTGCTGAGGTGTTATGGAAGCCCAGGTTGCTTTGATGGCGGCCTTCGGCTCGTCTGTATTGTTGGGTCTGGTGTCTCTCATCTTCCTCTCGACAAAATTCAGGTCAGGTGAGTCGGCTGGCCGATCGAGCACAGCAATACCATGGTCAGCAAACCAGTTACTAGTAGTTTTGGCACTGTGGGCAGGTGCCAAGTCCTGCTGGAAAAGGAAATCAGCATCTCCATAAAGCTTGTCAGCAGATGGAAGAATGAAGTGCTCTAAAATCTCCTGGTAGACGCTGCATCGACTCTCGACTCGAGAAAACACAGTGGACCGACACCAGCAGATGACATGGCAACCCCAAATCATCACTGACTGTGGAAACTTCACACTGGACTTCAAGCAACTTGGATTCTGTGCCTCTCCACTCTTCCTCCAGACTCTGGGACCTTGATTTCCAAATGAAATGCAAAATTTACTTTCATCTGAAAAGAGGACTCTGGACCACTGAGCAGCGGTGTTTTGAGTAAAAATGTGTTTTGAGTTAATTAGCTGATTAGAGTCTTCTCAGGTCCACATTGCTGCATCATAAATTCTTTATTCTAATATTTTTGAGATATTGGATTTTTCCAGTATCTCATTTCCATGGGCTGTAAGCCGTAATCATCAAGATTAAAAAAAAAAAAAAAAAAAAGGCTCACAGATCTTAGCTGAATAATCGTTTACACCGTCAGTTTGCACAATGCTAATCCGGTAGCTATGAACTACCCTTACTTGTTAGCTATATTAGCCTTGTATCTCCAGTGAGAAACTAAACAATGATCCTGGGACACAAAACGTGTTTAGGGTGATCGACAATATTTGGCAAAATAACTTGCACGGACTTGGACAGTGTGTCATTTACACAACCGCGACTAAGTCATAAAGAGAAGCAGAAAGCGGTGGCTGGTGATAAAGTGGACTACACACACTTGCACATTCACGTAATGTGTCACTCTGACTCACCTTCGGTGGTTTAAAGGGGTAGTCTGTTGGGAAGTGAATAGTCAGGAAGAAAACCCCGCCCTGATACGGACTGTCACCCTGAGAGAGGAGAAAGACGAAAGATGAAGGGTCGAAGAAACTCTTGGCGTTTGGAAGTTTCTAGAATTTTTGTCCATCTAATCTATAACCGATACAACTGTATTTCTCAGGCATCAGAATGAATCAAGCAAAAGGTGCGAGTCATTAAGAGATAACAATTAACAGTGTGTTAGGAGTGTAATGTTATCGTCGGAATTAAATAACATACATCGCTGCAATATTCAACTTTTCAGTTGCATATAAAGATGCCTCAGCTAAAAAAAAAAAAAAAAAACCCAAAAAACCTTAAGAATATTGCTGCATCTGACTAAAACGCTCCAACAACTTGGAATTCCCTGCTTTGTATGTCGTAAAAATGACGTAATTCCCAGTTCTTCCCTCAGTATCATAATTTCGTAACGTTCCCAAGAAAGAAAAAAACCCCCACAAATTACCCATAATTAGGTTAGGTGTTTAATTTTTAACGCCATGCCAGCATCAAGGGTTTATATTCGTGGCAGAATCATATACTATAAAATATATACATTTATAAAAAAATTTTAAAAAACTACATACACAAATAAATAAACAAGCACACAAAAGGCATACAAATAAATAAAGAAACACAATTAAATAGGAGACATTTTAAATAGTATTTAAAAAAAAATAAATAAAACAAATACAATGGGGGAAAAAAGTATTTGATCCCCTGCTGATTTTGTACGTTTGCCCACTGACAAAGAAATGATCAGTCTATAATTTTAATGGTAGGTGTATTTTAACAGTGAGAGACAGAATAACAACAAAAAAATCCAGAAAAACGCATTTCAAAAAAGTTATAAATTGATTTGCATTTTAAAATAAGTATGGAAATAAGTATTTGATCCCCTATCAATCAGCAAAATTTCTGGCTCTTACACAGGTAATGAGCTGAGATTAGGAGCACTCTCTTAAAGGGAGTGGTCCTAATCTCAGTTTGTTACCTGTATAAAAGACACCTGTCCACAGAAGCGATCAATCAATCAGATTCCAATCTCTCCACCATGGCCAAGACCAAAGAGCTGTCCAAGGATGTCAGGGACAAGATTGTAGACCTACACAAGGCTGGAATGGGCTACAAGACCATCGCCAAGCAGCTTGGTGAGAAGGTGACAACAGTTGGTGCGATTATTCGCAAATGGAAGAAACTGTCAGTCTCCCTCCATCTGGGGCTCCATGCAAGATCTCACCTCGTGGAGTTTCAATGATCATGAGAACGGTGAGGAATCAGCCCAGAACTACACGGGAGGATCTTGTTAATGATCTCAAGGCAGCTGGGACCATAGTCACCAAGAAAACAATTGGTAACACACTGAAGGACTGAAATCCTGCAGCGCCCACAAGGTCCCCCTGCTCAAGAAAGCACATGTACAGGCCCGTCTGAAGTTTTCCTGAATGATTCAGAGGAGAACTGGGTGAAAGTGTTGTGGTCAGGTGTGGCCAGATCTCTTTGGCATCAACTCAACTCGCCATGTTTGGAGGAGGAGGAATGCTGCCTATGACCCCAAGTCACAACACCATCCCCACCGTCAAACATGGAGGTGGGAACATTATGCTTTGGGGGTGTTTTTCTGCTAAGGGGACAGGACAACTGCACCTCATCAAAGGGACAATGGACGGGGCCATGTACAGTCAAATCTTGGGTGAGAACCTCCTTCCCTCAGCCAGGGCATTGAAAATGACCTTAATGACTTGGAGAGGATCTGCAAAGAGGAGTGGGACAAAATCCCTCCTGAGATGTGTGCAAACCTGGTGGCCAACTACAAGAAACGTCTGACCTCTGTGATTGTCAACAAGGGTTTTGCCACCAAGTACTAAGTCGAAGGGGTCAAATACTTATTTCCCTCATTAAAATGCAAATCGATTTATAACTTTTTTGAAATGCATTTTTCTGGATTTTTTTTGTTGTTATTCTGTCTCTCACTGTTAAAATACACCTACCATTAAAATTATAGACTGATCATTTCTTTGTCAGTGGGTAAACGTACAAAATCAGCAGGGGATCAAATACTCCCCCCCCCCCCCACTGTAAAAGTATAAAATATTCTATACTGAACAAGCTAAAAAGTTTTATCAGTTGTTTCAAATTCATTCAGGACAAAAATGTATCTAGTAATTCTCTTTTGGTGTTGTTTTCCCCATAAATTATGAATTAAAATTAAAATAAGAATATCTACAAAAAAAGTTTTTTGTGAAACTGCTCTACAAAAGAAAATGTCCTGAGCACTTTATATGCGGGGGCGAGTCAAATTAAAACCTTTTTTTCTAGATGAATCTGGACTTCAACTGAACGAAATGGAGATTATGTAGAGGGGTTATAATAAAAAATAAAATAAAAATAAAATAAAAAAAAACCCACTATACACTTTTGTGACAACTATTTGCAATAAACAAAAACGCAAAATAAAAAAAAATTAATAAAAAAAAAAACATTAGGTTTTCATTTGACTCAAACTCGTAGAACTAGTGTCAATTGAGTACAATGTAGAATCAGAGTTTCGGACAAGAATGAAACTTATTAAACAAATATCATGGAACAAAACTGAGAGAATGAAGAAGGCCTGTTCTTACTGGTCCCATTATTGTAGCCTGCCAGTGAAACACTAAAAAAAAAAAAAAAAAAAGAAAGAAAAAGGAACAATTACTTTGATTACACACTTATATTGAATCATTTCTATAACAGAAGCTCTGACAACAGAGGAACGACTTGCACAGGGACAGCTGATGAACGCTGCGTATATACAGTTTTTTTTTCTTTTCTTTTCTTAAATGTGTGTAATGGTTGATTTGATATGCTGAAGTTTTCTGTGAGGAGATGTTCATTTAGCATTTTATGGGAGGAGTCTCCAGTGTCAGGGCTTTGTAACAGTCTACAACATTTAACATAACTGTGAACGAATAGGTTAAAAAAAAAAAAAAAAGTGTAACATCGGTGTCGAATCGCTGTGGTATAAGAGGAATAAAACACTTCGAGACTCGGAGTTGTATCGGTAACTCCACTTCGTGTCATATTGCATCACTTTACTCCGTCTTTGATTATTTTCTCATAACAGCATGCCCTCGTGTGTCTTTTTTTTTTTTTTTAATCCCTTTCGCAGCTCCGGTGCAAGCTGTTCATTTAGGATTAGTACAGAGTTAATAAATACTCACGGTCCTCTCCCATCGGTCCTGCTGAGCATTGTGAAGGAGGGTCTCGCTGCAAGTCCTGTAATTCCTACACACACAAACACACATACACACACACACAGAGAGAGAGAGAGAGAAAGAGAGAAAGAAAAAGAGAGAGAATCTTGACGTAGTGCATTTATAAATGTTTTTGCTTACTGTAACGGAATATGGAAAACTTTTTCCATGGAAAAAAAGTCTCCATTATTCGTAATACTCCTCCATTAGCATGAAGTCACTTCAGGGGAATGTATCCAGGGCGAATGCTGCAGCTCATCAGAGTTACCATCCTTACAACCAATTTAGCTTTTTTTTTTTTCCCCCTGTCTCTGTTTACAACTGCAACCTGATTATAAACACTTGTACTAAACAAAGTGTGGCTCAGATCTCCTAAACTATTTAGTACACGCTAATATTACTGCGTACACAGTGTGTGTGTGTGGGGGGGGGGGGGGTCCAAAGCTCCGAGACATCAGAAAGCTTTCGAATTTTGAAATACTTAAAACAAAGTGCGTAAACGTTCAATACCTTGCATATTTCATATCCTGCACTATTTCTAGCTCCGTATTTAAATTACTAAGCAAGTCAGTGATATTGACAACGTCAACTGTATTGTACAGAAGATCAGATTTTATGATCTTATATCTAATCTCTTCTGTTGAAGCACGTGTTCAGACGACACGCCGATGGATTTGATCTAAAATGGATCATAAGGTTTTGCGCAAACCTGTCGAGTCCGTGCGCGCTCGTTAAAGCAAAAACGGGGACGTAGCAAATACTAAGAAACTCTGAAATTCGTGTAAATATTGCACCGATTCGACTTTTCACTCAAGTTGTTGTTGGCGGTGATATCATTTGTAATGAACATTGTTGTATTGTTGTATTAACTGTTGCAGAAAACTAGTTGAATTGGTGAAATCGCAGTTGCACAAAATTGTTTTGCACGATCCTTCACAGTGATGTCTGTCGGTAAACGAGACTTTTTAGCTGTACTCGTGTTCGACGCACGTGAATCGAAGAGGGTTTTGGCCGAACGCGCGTTGCGATGACGTCACATGACGCGTCTCGGCCCAGATCTGCGGGAAAATCTGCGATCGTTTCGAAAGTTCGAAAACTCCTACGAATATTGCGGACCAGGGACCGACGCGTTTCCGGCGAGTTCTCTTAAAATGGCACCGGTTCTGCCTTTCGGCTTTTCTTAAACCAGAATCTCGGTTTTCTATAATGTATAAAGATTTGGTTAGAGATGAAGAGTGAAACGTTGTTTGGATTAGAAGTTCTCTGACAGCCGGTGCTGCATTAATATATATTTTTATTGAGACTATACATGCGTGAATAATATCCGGTTCGGGTTCAGAGTTGACTGGAGTATTTGTTTTTGGAGTTTTTGGAAAATGTTGGATCTTGCGAGGCTCATTCGGTGACAACTGGACTCTTTTTCTATGCGTTATAAAATCCAGCTAATTTCATGGATTTAAACATTTTAACTGCTGTTTAAACCTCATACAGAAACAACGACCAGAAATCTTAAGGTTTACCTTTCGGATCATGGTGTTCGAGTAGGATGGAACTGAATGGACATGAACAGTGTGGTTGGTTGGGAGCGATGCGGATGGATTTTTGTTCAAGTCGTACGAAAGTTGTATGAATGTTCACCTTGACTTTTGCATATGTATTGAGAGAAACAAATTAGAGCAAATGTCCAAGCACAAGATCATGTCTAAAAGCTATTTTCGAAGCTGCTGAGAGGACCGGTTACTAAAGAATTCCTAAACCAACAATAAGGGCGGGGTTAGGTGAATATCGGATAGTGATTGGTTAATGCGGTAGAAACAAATCGTGTAAATGTTCAAATGTCAAATAAATTAGCAGAGAGTTGCGAAATACCCCGTGAGTCACTGAAGTATGTCAACTTGCCGTTAACTCACTGGCAGACTCCACTCTGCTGTCTATCTTGCGGCTGAAAGAAAACCAACTCTGTATTTGTCAGCGAAGTGACAATTAGAGTCATGGCTACAGACACAACCCGAGACCGTGTAATTACATCGGTCTGTAAACGGTGCATGGATTACCGTAGATGAAGTCAGCGCTGTGAAAAAAAAAAAATGCCAGGAATAGATCTAAACCGAGGGAAATGGTAGAATACGGTTCTGTTGCTTGTTACTGGAAGGTTGGGATTTCAGATCTCAGAGCTATACAGTTTTATTAAGACAGATCAATGCACCGGTACTGTGCATACTGATGAAGAGAAAAGTCCGTACGTAATCGGATCTATTTTTGCTCTGCATTCGGTCATCCTGTAACTGCACCAAAGAGGACGAACGCGTCCTTTTACGTTGCGTTTGTTTCATTTTTGCTTGGACAGTAGTTCCGGCTGAGAGGTTTATATTAACGCGCTCATTCTAATATGGTATCGTTTCTACAGTAACAACCTACACAGGGATTTGTATGGAAGATGTTATTTTTTTGTCACACCAAATATTGACTTTGTTTAATTTACTACTGTTTACTGATCTTCACGGTATTTTTTTATTTATTTTTTTTTTAAATGTAGAAACATTTTGAAGGCATCTTCGCTCTATAGCATTTCTTTGCATGTGCCTAAAACTTTTGCACAGTACTGTGTATGAATAAAATTTTTTTAAAAAGTTTTGTGAGATGTTCATTTAATAGATAGATTTAATAGATAGTATTAATAGAAGGAGTCTCCAGTGTCAGATTACAATTTTTTTTATTGACATGAACGACTCATCATATTTTAGTCCACTTATAGTTATGCTGTGGAACGTCTTCGAAACGAGTTCAAGTGCGTTATCGCAGCTATAAACGGCCTCTCATTCTCCGGGGTCTCTATTTTTCTCTCAAAGTTAACAAGACAAAAATCGCAGCTCTTCATATTTCCAGGAAACACACCGACACGCTGAGCTCCGTTTCTCTTTAAAACGTTCTGCCGTCGTCATGACTGTCGTCATGATCCGAGTATTAGATTGAAAACCCTTACCGTATATTTGGTAGGTTTACTGTCTACATATTAACTGTAAAAGAGAGGGGGAAAAAAAAAAAACGGTTTGTATTCGTGCTCTATAACCGTCTAAAATGGACGCTCCAAACTCCACAATGGAGCGCAGGCAGCCATCTTGTGTACGCGCATGCGTAGCTAAAAAGCAAAAAATAACTCAACCTTTACAGCTTTACCTCAGACTGTTACAAAGCACTGACACTGGAGTCTCCTTCCAAAATTGCTAAATAAGAGTCTTCTCATACACAACTATACCAAACCAACAATTACACAAGTTTTAAATCCATGTGCATAGCGCATCCACTATGTGAATGAGGTGTTACTATAGAAACGCATGAACTTATTAGAACTGGTGCATTAAATATAAACCTGGGGTTTGCCTTGAGGTCTCTTCTGACCAATCAGATTCAACAGTGATGTGAATTCATTCATTGAACAGTTACAAAGCTACGATAAAATACACAAATATGACATCTGGTACTTTACATGGATACATGTTAATTTCTTTACACATTTTTTTTTTTTTTTAAGTAAAAATACCATCCATTTTCTGTACCGCTTATCCTACACAGGGTCACGGGGAGCCTGGAGCCTATCCCAGGGGACTCGGGGCACGAGGCGGGGGACACCCTGGACAGGATGCCAACCCATGACAGGGCACGATCACACACATTCACACACTACGGACAATTTGGAAATGCCAATCAGCCTACAACACATGTCTTTGGACTGGGGGAGGAAGCCCGAGTACCCGGAGGAAACCCCTGAAGCATGGAGAGAACATGCAAACTCCACGCACACAGGGCGGAGGGGGGGGGATTCGAACCCACAACCGCAGAGGTGTGAGGCAAACCACGGTAGTGTAATTATACCAATTATTTTTCCCCAAGCCAAATAGGCAAGTTGGGGGGGTTTTAATGTAAAAAAAATTAATGCACATATGTGGGCTGTTGTTGTGATTAAAATATAGTGAATAATCAGGTAAAATAATTGTACAATTATCTGCTTGTAGTGCACGCACCAGCGAATTTATTTATTTAATCACATACGAATTATTTCTTCATGATAATATTATAATGAGAATTTATTATTCATATTACTGAAGCATATTATTTAGGGCTTTGATTCTTTGATTCCACGGGTTTAATTCTGCTGCAGTATAAATATATCATAGCCTGTTACTGAGTTTTGTGACCGGACTGTCTGGGTTCGTTTAATGACATAGACCTGGCAAACTTGTATTTAGCGTAAACGTGCGCATGGCTTTTCTGAGAAAGCAGCAGGCTTATCTTATGAGGAGATGTGAAGTACCGACTCGGAACAGCACCTCCACACCTCAACACTCTCCTTGAGGTTTATGTTCCCTCACGCAACCTGCGATCGGTTAATGACCGACACCTGGTAGTGTCTACTCAGCGAGGCAGGAGGTCCCTATCCAGAACCTTCAAGCTGACTGTCCCTCAGTGGTGGAATGAACTTCCAACCTCAATCTGGAAAGCAGAATCTGTCACTATCTTCAAAAAATGGCTAAAGACCCACCTCTTTCATGAACACTTGACTAACCCCTAACCCCCAACCCCATCTTTGGTCGCAACGGCACTAAATCGTCCGCAGGTGAGAGTCACATTATGCGTTCTGTTCAGACCGCCGATCTCGAAAAATTCATTTATGACGTGCGATTTTATCGGTGGCTTTCGACCAATCGCGGTAGAGTATGTTAACACTCAGTGACGTCACAAAACTACCTAGCAACCTCAAGTACCTCCTTGGATCTTAGCAATAAGTCTTTCATTTCCATGTGTCCTTCGTTACTCTTACTAAATTCTGACAAGACAGAAGTACTTATACTAGGACCACATGCAGCTAGAAGTAAGTTTTCTGATTACATAGTAACTCTGGATGGCCTTTTCATGTGCAGCAGTAAAAGACCTTGGTGTGATTATTGACTCCAGTCTTTCCTTTGACGCCCACGTAGATAATATTACTAGGATAGCCTTCTTTCACCTCAGAAATATTGCTAAGATAAGAAATATATTGTCACTAGATGATGCAGAAAAATTAGTCCATGCTTTCGTCACCTCTAGGTTGGATTATTGTAATGCCTTACTGTCTGGATGTTCCAGTAGGAGCATAAACAAACTCCAGTTAGTCCAGAATGCAACTGCAAGAGTCCTTACTAGAACCAGAAGATATGACCACATCACCCCTATCTTATCCACACTGCATTGGCTCCCAGTGAAATTTCGCATTGATTATAAAATACTATTACTGACTTATAAAGCGCTAAATGGCTTTGCGCCACAGTACCTAAGCAAACTTTTGGTCTTTTATGATCCGCCACGCCTACTTCGATCAAAAGGTGCAGGCTATTTGTTGGTACCTCGAATAGTGAAGGCTACAGCAGGGGGAAGAGTTTTCTCTTACAAAGCCTCGCAGTTATGGAACAGCCTTCCAATTAGTGTTCGGGACTCAGACACAGTCTCAGTGTTTAAGTCCAGGCTGAAAACATATTTGTTTAATCAAGCCTTTTGTGAATAGTTTTTTCCTTAGGTAAAGGAGCAGATCTAGAGGTCTCACAGGCATAGTGTGTTGTGGTGAACTGGGATGTCTGGATGCTGTCACCCCCCCACCTTTACGCATTCACCCAGGTTTGTTGGTGGTGGGGTGGCTGGCCGCCTTATGTCCCAGGGAGCCCTCATGTCTCTGTTACCTTCTGGCTCTCCCTTTTAGTTATGCTGTCATAGCTTGTCTTGCTGGAGTCCCTGCTTTCACTCACACAAAGTACACTGTCCTTAACCAGTACGGGACAATAAGCATACCTAATAATCTCTCTCTCCCTCTCTCTCTCTCTCTCCCTCTCCCCTTCTGTCGAGCTTCACATGATACTCCTGAGATGCCAGTGATCCCGACCCCTTCTGCTCTCTGGACCCCCTGATCCATCCTGATGCCCTACTTCTGGTTGGAGATCTCATCAATTGAAGTCACATGCTGCTGCTGAGGATGGCCCCCACACGGTGCAGCCTAAAGATCATTGAGATTACAGTGGTGAAGTTCAACAAAACAGACTTCATATAAAAACTGTAATGAATTTTTCATGGTCTCACAACTGCTA
This sequence comes from Cranoglanis bouderius, assembly GCA_023630585.1. Classification (NCBI taxonomy): domain Eukaryota; kingdom Metazoa; phylum Chordata; class Actinopteri; order Siluriformes; family Cranoglanididae; genus Cranoglanis; species Cranoglanis bouderius. The sequence goes on from CM042543.1 coordinate 4,989,307, forward strand.
TTTGACCGTGTGGTACTGGTACATTTATAGAAGGGATTTATTTATTTATAATCGCACTATCCGGTGTTACCCAGATGAGGACGGGTTCCCTTTTGAGTCTGGTTCCTCTCAAGGTTTCTTCCTCATATCGTCTCAGGGAGTTTTTCCTCGTCACCGTCGCCTCCGGCTCGCTCATTGGGGATAAATTCATAAATTTAAAATCTATGTCCTGAATTTACATACTTCTGTAAAGCTGCTTTGGGGCAATGTCCATCGTTAGAAGCGCTATACAAATAAACTGAACCTGAACTTGGTTAAGCAGCTTTTATTTAAATATAAACATGACACTTTCCTACAGTATTGACTGACTAACTTGCAGGGGAAGATCAGAAACGCTAGATATCGCGATATGTAACGCTCTCGTGAGAAATGTCCCTCAAGTATCGCGATATTTACTGACGTATCGACCACCCAGTACTGTAAAACGATATTTGATTAATAAGAATACAATTACTCTGAAACTGAGTCTAATTTCGGCGTCAAAGTAAATATATATATATTCTTTCGCTTTTTAAAAGGTCTGTAAAATGTGGTTAATGAGGAAAAAATAAACAAGTTAGTGATTATCAGTGTAAATAAGTGGCCTTGGGTTGGAGTTAGGGAAACAAGCAGGATTTTTTACGTTACTTTTTTTTTTACGTTAGAGACTAGCTACTTTAAATAGAATCTTTTTTTAAACAACTTTCCAGAAAATAAATCTCTACAAAAAAAAAAAAAATGCGTACAAATGCGTGTCGTTATGATTTGTTGACAGATAAACTGAGCCGGCTTTGTTCTCGCTAGCAAAGCAGTAACGTTAGCTAACGCTAGCAAACACAGCCTTTACCAAGCAATAATACTACATGACCCATATCTTAATCCCTCTTAATTAACTGTCATAACAGTTTTATTAGCAGAAATGCAAACAAAACACTGATTTACCTTCTGAATCCTTTTCAGAGCCATCACATCCACCGACACCTCTTTCCCCTTTTTTCTGAAACCTCTTCAACACCACGCAGTGAAGGAGGAAACAATACTGGGCCGTATCCCAAACAACCCTGTAGTGAACATCTAGTGCACCACGAAGAGCCCAAAAAAAGCTATTATTTCATAAGCCACTTACACGGGGAGTCGTGAGGTGTTTGGAAATCAACCAGCAACTTCAGGAACTCGAGCGGGTATTGATTTCAAAATAAAGGTGCGTGTGTGGCAAAAAAAATCGATTGAATTAACAGTCAGACAAACAAACAAATGAATAAAACACGCAGTAATCATATTCCTATTTAAATACATGACGGATGCATCTCTATATCCGCTTCGCAACCTGTCAGTAATCGCACCAAAGGGAAAAAAAAAAAAAACGTGACATTTTATGTTTTCTTTTAAAATAGAGTCATTATTGAATTAGTCAGAAGGTGTCGATTAATTTTAGACAACAGCAGCTCTGACCATAGTTCCAGCTGCAAAGCAAATCACAGGTTTATATTAATGTTTCCATAGTAACAGCACACACAAGGATTTGCATGGTGGATGCTCCTTATAAACACTTTTTTTTTTTTTTTTTTCAAAACAAAAAAAAAAACCGACAAACAAACAAAAACAAAACAAAATGATTACGTTTTCCGTAGGGAGATGTTTATCTGACATTTTTTGGAAGGAGTCTCCAGTTTCAGCGCTGACAGAGGTAAAGCTTCTACCACAGCAATTTGCCAACGATTAAAGAACGACACATCATACTTTTATTTATCCATTTTATCCATAAATCAGCCATAAATAAAGCATGAAAAAAGCAGTGTAAGCTTTTCAGAACCCCCGTAATAGGTATCATTCACGTACGTATGTTTATCTCCTGTAAAGAGTATGACACGTTCCTGACACGGCTCATTTGCATGTAGCGACGCCCACAAAACTCCATAAAAGGTCAAGTGCACAGACAGATAGGAGCACGAAATGACTGATCAGGGTAAAGGCTGAAAAACAGAAGAGGAGGTTATTTTGACTCATTTATGTGCCAATAATAATAATAATAATAATAATAATAATAACAATAATAATAATAATAAAGCCCTTAATCTTCCATCAGCTAAGGCGTTTGTTTACAGCTTACAGCTATGCGCAGACGGACCCTCTCGTACTCTGTTCATGTTGACGTGCTTTCTTTATTTTTTTATATTCTTTATTTAATGACAAAATATAAAACAACTCATTTTAACAAAATGTTCTTGATGGTGCTCTTAGTCCGTGACCTAGTGAACGAGCACAAGGATGAGTTTCTGATAGAGACTCCAAAGCTCTTCTATAAGTCGCTCTGGATAAAGGCGTCTGCTAAACGCTGTAAACGTAATAAAAGTCAGCTTTTTTCTTTTTGTTTTGTTTTGTTTTTTTAAAAAGACACATTTTTAACTCCACAGCATATTCCATATATAAAAGCACAGTGATCCATGCAGGTTTTATGATCTGAAGTCCATCAAGTCGAGGTTTACATTAGTTAGTTTAGAACGTTTTTTTTTTTTTTTAATTTCCAGGATCTTCACGAATACCAAATTTTTTGTGTAAACACTCATGTAAACGATTTACACATAAATCCGTTCGTATCCAGCTTGATAATCAAGGATCTTTGAGTCTTGCATATGTAATCAATCAATATGATTGAAACACACGATACTCCTGAGATACCAGTGATCCCGACCCCTTCCGCTATCCGGACCTGATCCATCCTGATGCCCTTCTCCTGGCTGGAGATCTCGTCAATTGGAAGTCACATGCTGCTGCTGAGGATGGCCCCACACGGTGCAGCCTAAAGATCATTGAGATTACTGAGGATGGTACCACTTAAAAACCATTAAGATGGATTTGGACCTCAATTCATCTTCTCTCTTTTCCTTTCGGCTGTTCCCTTCAGGGGTCGCCACAGCGAATCGTCTGCCTCCATCTAGCCCTATCCCCTGCATCCTCTTCTCTCAGACCGACAACCTTCATGTCCTCCTTCACTACATCCATAAACCTCCTCCTTTGGTCTTCCTCTCGGCCTCCTGCCTGGCAGCTCTAACCTCAGCATCCTTTTACCGATATATTCACTCTCCCTCCTCTGGACATGTCCAAACCATCTCAACCTGGCCTCTCTAACTTTGTCTCCAAAACATCTCACATGTGCTGTCCCCCTGATGTACTCGTTCCTGATCCTATCCATCCTCGTCACTCCCAAAGAGAACCTCAACATCTTCAGCTCTGCTACCTCTAACTCTTCCTCCTGTCTTTTCCTCAGTGCAACTGTCTCCAAACCATACAACATCGCTGGTCTCACTACTGTCCTGTACACCTTTCCTTTCATTCTTGCTGGTACTCTTTTATCACACAACAGACCTGACATGCATTTGGACCTCAATTCATATGAACAGTTTTGCTATGATGGCTTTAGGACTATAATTACCACAAACAGTTTTGCGCTCAAGTCTGCATCAGTGATTTATTTATTTATAAACGCACTATCTGGTGTCACCCAGATGAGGACGGGTTCCTCTCAGGTTTCTTCCTCATATCGTCTCAGGGGAGTTTTTCCTTGCCACTGTCGCCTCTGGCTTGCTCATTGGGGATAAATTCATACATTTAAAATCTATATCCCGATTTTATATATTTCAGTAAAGCTGCTTTGGGACAATGACCATTGTTAAAAGCGCCATACAAATAAAATTGAATTGAATTAAATATGAAGTATAAATTTCCCCTTCATGATTGATCAAAAAAAGTGACTCCATAATGGATATACAGTGCTGTAGGGAGGGGGTACAATTGATTATTTTACACCATATTCCCATTTAGATGACATAACACATCCTTGTCTAACCCCTGTCTTCACTTGGAAAGATATTTCTGAGTCCCCAACTGTGCATTCAATGTGTTATGTCATCTACATTATTCATTATAGCTATCGACTGGGTTTTACACCAAACAACCCTGGACACCCCAAGAGGCATTAGATGGGGCACCTTTTCAACCTTAGAAGATCTAGACTTTGCTGATGATTTAGCCTTGTTATCGCACACTCATCAACATATTCAAGAGAAAACCACCAGACTGAGTACATTTGCCAGCCAAATTGGCCTACGAATCAATGCCAAAAAATCTGAAGTCATGATCCTCAACGATGATCACTCACCATCAGTACTATTAGAGGGACAGACACTACCTGATACTGACCAATTTACATACTTAGGCAGTACAGTGAGAGTAGATGGTGGAGCTGGAGCTGACATTAAACTTCGTCTGTCAAAGGCAAGAACTGCTTTTAACAACTTGCAGAATGTATGGAAATCTGGCCAGTACACTACACGCACCAAACTCAAGCTATACAACAGTTGCGTGTTACCTACACTGTTGTATGGCTCAGAGTGCTGGAGAATGACTGAGGCAGACTTACAGAAACTTTCTACCTTCCACACAAAAAGCCTAAGGAGGATCCTAAGAACATTTTGGCCAAACAAGATCTCAAATCAGGACCTCCTTAACAGGTGCAATCAAGATGATATGAACACCATCATCAAAAAGAGAAGGTGGAGATGGATTGGCCATGTTCTGCGAAAAGACCAACAGGACTTGACAAAGATAGCACTTTTCTGGACGCCAGAGGGAAAAAGGCGAAGAGGGAGACCTAGGATAACCTGGAGGCGTACAGTAGAGACTGAAATGACAGACCTACATCACACTTGGGGAAGCCTGCAGAAGATGGCCAAGGACAGACAGAAGTGGCGTACCTTTGTTGCTGCCCCACACGCCATTGGGCGTAATGGGCAGTAATAATAATAATAATAATATTCCCATTTAATGCACCAAAATTTGGGTTCGTAGTAGCAGAATTTAGTGAGTTTTTACTGAATTGAATATAAAGGCATGACTGTACACTCTGATTCATGAATTGAATTAATACACGAAGAAATAATTATACAATTAAATGAAACTTATTTTCACTTCTTCTTCTTTTAGTAGTCTTAGTCTTAGGTCAGATTCGTGGTGGCTTATCGTGGAAAACTCTGGTTGTGCGTCGGGAATACACCCTGGATGGGACACCGATCCACTGCAGAGCACAAAGAATACACACATTCACACACTCCTTCAGGGGAGATTTAGCATCGTCAATCATACCTACATACCCGGTATTTTTTTTTTGGTTTTTTTTGTTTTTTTTAAGGGAGGGAGGTGGGAGGAAACCGGGGAACCCAGAGGAAACCCACACAGACATGGGGAAAACAGCAGCTCAGCCATGACATCAGCCTGGTTTGGTGTTCCAAACCTATTTTGCACTGGAGCTACCGATCTAGCATCAGGTACTTTATCACGTCAAGTACGTGTCTTCAACCGAGGTTCAAGATGAGATTACTGATAAAAAAAAATAAAATGATTCCAACCGTGGAAGAGCTTGCAAGCTGTATTTCTGGATTTGGGAACATTTTACCATCTGAAATCAAATTCTTCAGCAAAGAAGCATCGTATTGATGATTACACACAAGATGAGACATACAAGATTGGTGTGTGTGTGTGTGTGTGTGTGTGTGTGTGTGTGTGTGTGTGTGTGTGGGGAGGGAAAATGGTGTAAATATAATGTCTGGCTATAGTATTTCATTATTGTGGTGCTCTCCAAAAAACAACAAACAACCTTCTTATTCAGAGACTTTATGAAAATACACATTTTTTTACACCTTAAATCAAGTCAACTTTATATTTTTGTATGCTTTTATTTCATATTTTTTTTAATACAGAACTTAAACCCTGTCTTCAGAGACATTCTTTTATCTTTTTTTTTTTTTTTTTCTCCCCCTTTTTGGACTTCTCAGATTGTGTCTTCACACACCTGTGGCTCAGCAAAGTTTTCATTCCTGAGAAAGCTCTCCCGCATTCGGTGCGCAAGCTCTAGCTTGTTCACGTGCGTCCGTGCGTGAGCACGGAGACTAAACGCCACGCGGAAACACTTCCCACACTCGTCGCACTTGAAGGGTTTCTCTCCGGTGTGGATGCTGGCGTGTCTGAAGACACTGGATAAGTGAGCGAAACTCTTTCCGCACTCGCTGCAGGTGTACGGCTTCTCGCCGCTGTGCGTGCGCTGGTGTGAGAGCAAGCTTTTCCTCGTCAAGAACCGCTTCTCGCACACCTCACAGCGGAAGCTGTCCTCTGTATGGACGCGGCGGTGGTACGTGAGATCGGCGAGGGTGCTGCATTTCCATCCACACTCGGCGCAGGCGAAAGCGCTCAAGTGTAGATGGACCTGCAGGTGTGAGCGGAGATGGCCGGCTGTGATGAAACTCTTGCCGCACTCGTCACAGCGGTGCAGATTCACTCCTAAATGGAGCTGCTGGTGCCTTCTTAGATACGCATCCGAAGCAAACGTTCTGGCGCACACGGAGCAGGAAAATGGCCGCTTGTTTATGTGAATCTTCTCATGCAGCCTGAGATCCCGGATACAACCGAAACTTTTCTGGCAGGTTTCGCAGTCGTGCGAAGTTTTCTCGCTAGCATGTACGCGTTGATGCATACGAAGGTGGCTAGCCTGGGCGAAAGTCTTCTTGCAGACGTCACAGTTGAAGGATTTGAAATCCTTGTGGCTCTGCTGATGTCTAGACAGACAAGCAGCTAGGCTAAAACTCCTGCCACATGTTTCACAGCTAAACGCCTTCTCACCCGTGTGAACCCGCCGATGGACGTTAAAGGTGCTTTTAGTGATGAAGGTCTTACCACATTCCTCGCAGCGATATGGCCTCTCTCCAGAGTGAATCCGCTGATGGGAGACCAGTCCATTCCTCAGCTTGAATCTTTTACCACAGACGTCACAACCGAAGGGTTGCGTCCCCTGGTGTTCATTTAGGATGTGTGCACTTAGCATGTGCTTGCTCAGGAAGCATTTGTCACAGCTTGGGCAGTTAAACTGCTTGTTTCCATTGTGACTAGACTCATGCGCCGCTCTTGCTTTAGCTGTTGCGAAAGCTTTCCCGCATTCCTCACATTTCAGAGGTTTTTCTCCTTTATGCTCAGAACGTTTGTGAGCCAACAAGCTGCATTTAGCAGAGAAAAGCTTCCCACATGACGTGCAGTTAAAGGCATCTTCTCCTTGGACAGTGTGCAGTTTGAGGTAATGCTGCCGCCTGAATGACTTGCCACAGTAGTGACACTGGAAACATGGTAGATGTTTCTGCTCTGATTCAGGAGAGGACAGATTTGATGTGTGGTCCTCTCCTGATTGGTGTTTAGTACAGGACACACTTGAGGTATAGTCCTCTCCAGATTGTGGTTTAGGAAAGGACAGGCTCGAGGTATAGTCATCTCCAGATTGGTGTTCAGGAGAAGACGGGATAGAGGTGTGGTCATCTTGAGATAGGTGTTCATGGTAGGACAGGGTTGCAGTGGGTTCCTCTTCAGATCGTTTTTTAGGAAAGGACAGGTTTGAAGTTTGGTCCTTTTCAGACTGATGTTTAGTAGAGGAAAGGTTTAAGGTATAGTCCTTTATAGATTGGTTTTCATCACAGGATACAAGCAAGATATATTCCTCTTCAAACTGGCGTTTAGGACAGGACAGTTTCAGGGTGTGATCCTCTCCAGAATGGTGTTCAGTAAAGGACAGGTTTGAGGTGTACTCCTCTCCATATTGGTGGTTAGTTGAGGACAGGTTTGAGGTAAAGTCCTCTCCAAATTGGTGGTTAGTTGAGGACAGGTTTGAGGTAAAGTCCTCTCCAAATTGGTGGTTAGTTGAGGACAGGTTTGAGGTGTACTCCTCTCCAGATTGTTTGTTAGTTGAGGACAGGTTTGAGGTGTACTCCTCTCCAGATTGGTGGTTAGTTGAGGACAGGTTTGAGGTGTGCTCCTCTCCATATTGGTGGTTAGTTGAGGACAGGTTTGAAGTAAAGTCCTCTCCATATTGGTGGTTAGTTGAGGACAGGTTTGAAGTAAAGTCCTCTCCATATTGGTGGTTAGTTGAGGACAGGTTTGAAGTAAAGTCCTCTCCAAATTGCTGGTTAGTTGAGGACAGGTTTGAAGTAAAGTCCTCTCCATATTGGTGGTTAGTTGAGGACAGGTTTGAAGTAAAGTCCTCTCCAAATTGCTGGTTAGTTGAGGACAGGTTTGAAGTAAAGTCCTCTCCAAATTGCTGGTTAGTTGAGGACAGGTTTGAAGTAACGTCCTCTCCAAATTGCTGGTTAGTTGAGGACAGGTTTGAAGTAACGTCCTCTCCAAATTGCTGGTTAGTTGAGGACAGGTTTGAAGTAACGTCCTCTCCAAATTGCTGGTTAGTTGAGGACAGGTTTGAAGTAACGTCCTCTCCATATTGGTGGTTAGTTGAGGACAGGTTTGAAGTAACGTCCTCTCCATATTGGTGGTTAGTTGAGGACAGGTTTGAAGTAACGTCCTCTCCATATTGGTGGTTAGTTGAGGACAGGTTTGAAGTAATGTCCTCTCCAAATTGGTGGTTAGTTGAGGACAGGTTTGAAGTAAAGTCCTCTCCAAATTGGTGGTTAGTTGAGGACAGGTTTGAGGTGTGCTCTTCTCCAGATTGGTATTCAGTAAAGGACAAGTTTGAGGTGTGCTCTTCTCCAGATTGGTATTCAGTAAAGGACAAGTTTGAGGTGTGCTCTTCTCCATATTGGTGGTTAGCTGAGGACAGGTTTGAGGTGTGGTTCTCCACAGAATGATGTTCATTGTAGGACAGGTTTGAGATGTGGTCATCTTGAGATTGGTGTTCAGGAAAGGAAGGGGTTGAGGTGGGTTCCTCTTCAGATTGGTGGTTAGTTGAGGACAGGTTTGAGGTGTGGTCCTTTCTAGACTGATGTTCAGAAGAGGACATGTGCAAGCAATGCAGGGTGATTTGCTGTGTTTTGTCCTCCACTCCGCAAGGTTTTGGGGCAGTAGCATTGCCGGGATGTGTCTGAGCGTGAGGGTTGTGTAACACTTCAAACCTGAACTCTGTGAACACAAACATAACAGATGAAACACTGTGAACAAACTGATATAAACATTAACAAGGGCGCAAAAATGCAACACAAAGACCATGCAAAAAGTGACACCGACATTATAGCTGGCAGATGCTGTGCACAAACATAGCAGAAGTATGAAGCAAAAAATGAAAATCAAACATAACATTTACAAAGGTGACAAAACATGCAAAATACAGATTAAATAAAACTAAAACATTACAGATAACAGACAACAGAGGTGGACAAAGTACACAACTCCATTACTTGAGTGAAAGTACAGATACCACTGGTCAAATATTACTCCATTACAAGTGAAAGCTGTAAAGACAGATTTTTACTTAAGTAAAAGTACAGAAGTACTTGCTTTTAAAAGTACTTAAGTATCAAATCTAAATTTCCTTTTTTATGTCAACGCATTGTTTTATTATTGTTGCACTGTTGTATGTAATACTTACAATACCTTATGCCTCTGAAGCAACCTACTGAATACACAGACTAGCTTGTAGTATCTGTGGAATAAAGAGCTTTTAGAATGTTACAAAACCTACAGAAATGAAACAACTGAATTGACAAATAAGCCATAATCATCTTAATTTTTTTTTTATTTTTTATTTAACACTCCTACCCACCCCCACAAAAGCAGCATGGTACAGCTCTGGCAGTGTGCACACACCTATGTGTATACATTCATCCACATTTGAATCAAGTGGACAGTGAAATCTTTGTAAATACAGACTGATCATATAATCATTTGACTTCATACTGAAACTTTAGCTCTAAAGCACAGACAATTTCAAGCTTTCACAAGAAATTAAAAGTTTACATACTAGTTTACATACTAGTTTTTGAAGGCTGTGATTTGCTTTGTTTTAACAAAGCAAACATTTAAAACGAACGGAATCGTTGACTTTTTCAGAAAACTGGAACATACTTTTTAAGTATGGCCATGGGTGCGTGCACTGCGCCGAGCAACCGCCTTCTTCCATTTTGCCAATTGATCAGTGTTCAAAAAATGCTGGGAAATCATTGAACTTCCTGACATGTGACCCTACATGAGCGATTACTGATACGCTGTCTGTCACCTGCAAAAAACCAATCACGTTTTAGAGAAGAAAAAAAAAAAATTAAAAAATATATATATATATATCATCCACTGATTTTCAAAGCTGCTACATAGTAACGACTTTTGACTCGAGGGCCTTGATAGAAATGTAGTGGAGTGAAAAGTACTATACTCAAGTAAAGTAAAGTACAGATACTCAAAAAGCATAGTACAGTACTCAAGTAAATGTACAGGTGCATCTCAATAAATTAGAATGTCGTGGAAAAGTTCATTTATTTCAGTAATTCAACTCAAATTGTGAAACTCGTGTATTAAATAAATTCAATGCACACAGACTGAAGTAGTTTAAGTCTTTGGTTCTTTTAATTGTGATGATTTTGGCTCACATTTAACAAAAACCCACCAATTCACTATCTCAACAAATTAGAATATGGTGACATGCCAATCAGCTAATCAACTCAAAACACCTGCAAAGGTTTCCTGAGTTTTCAAAATGGTCTCTCAGTTTGGTTCATTAGGTAAGCCACAAACATTCATTGCCAAAGAAGCTGGCTGTTCACAGAGTGCTGTATCCAAGCATGTTAACAGAAAGTTGAGTGGAAGGAAAAAATGTGGAAGAAAAAGATGCACAACCAACCGAGAGAACCGCAGCCTTATGAGGATTGTCAAGCAAAATCGATTCAAGAATTTGAGTGAACTTCACAAGGAATGGACTGAGGCTGGGTCAAGGCATCAAGAGCCACCACACACAGACGTGTCAAGGAATTTGGCTACAGTTGTCGTATTCCTCTTGTTAAGCCGCTCCTGAACCACAGACAACATCAGAGGTGTCTTACCTGGGCTAAGGAGAAGAAGAACTGGACTGTTGCCCAGTGGTCCAAAGTCCTCTTTTCAGATGAGAGCAAGTTTTGTATTTCATTTGGAAACCAAGGTCCTAGAGTCTGGAGGAAGGGTGGAGAAGCTCATAGCCCAAGTTGCTTGAAGTCCAGTGTTAAGTTTCCACAGTCTGTGATGATTTGGGGTGCAATGTCATCTGCTGGTGTTGGTCCATTGTTTTTTGAAAACCAAAGTCACTGCACCCGTTTACCAAGAAATTTTGGAGCACTTCATGCTTCCTTCTGCTGACCAGCTTTTTGAAGATGCTGATTTCATTTTCCAGCAGGATTTGGCACCTGCCCACACTGCCAAAAGCACCAAAAGTTGGTTAAATGACCATGGTGTTGGTGTGCTTGACTGGCCAGCAAACTCACCACACCTGAACCCCATAGAGAATCTATGGGGTATTGTCAAGAGGAAAATGAGAAACAAGAGACCAAAAAGTGCAGATGAGCTGAAGGCCACTGTCAAAGAAACCTGGGCTTCCATACCACCTCAGCAGTGCCACAAACTGATCACCTCCATGCCACGCCGAATTGAGGCAGTAGTTAAAGCAAAAGGAGCCCCTACCAAGTATTGAGTACATGTACAGTAAATGAACATACTTTCCAGAAGGCCAACAATTCACTAAAAATGTTTTTTTTTATTGGTCTTATGAAGTATTCTAATTTATTGAGATAGTGAATTGGTGGGTTTTTGTTAAATGTGAGCCAAAATCATCACAATTAAAAGAACCAAAGACTTAAACTACTTCAGTCTGTGTGCATTGAATTTATTTAATACATGAGTTTCACAATTTGAGTTGAATTACTGAAATAAATGAACTTTTCCACGACATTCTAATTTATTGAGATGCACCTGTACTTCATTACTGTCCACCTCTGACAGACAACCAGCAAAACACAAAACAAATCAACATAAACATTATATAAAAGTACACAAATTTTATGAGAGTCAACATGCAAAAAGAAACCCAAACATTAAAGATAACAAACAACAAACATTATTAATAGCATTAAGAAAATAGCAAAAATCAACAAAAATAATAAACAGCATAGAACATGAAAGGGGAGAAAACAGGCAAAACCTTTTTGTGAGTTGTTTTCTAAATAACATTTATTGTGTTAGTGTTATTTATTTATTTAAAATTGTGTGCATGATGGTCAGGTGCCATCTGAAGTGTTTGTGTTGCTTTTATATACACACACACACACATTATTTATATATATATATATATATATATATATATACACACACACACACATACACATATATATATATATATATACATAGTGTATATATGTGTGTGTGTATATATATATATATATATATATATATATATATATATATATATATATATATACACACACACACATACATACACTATGTATATATATATATATATATATATATATATATATATATATATATATACACACACACACACACACACACACACACACACACACACAGTGGGGGGAAAAAAGCATTTGATCCCCTGCTGATTTTTTATGTTTGCCCACTGACAAAGAAATGATCAGTCTATAATTTTAATGGTAGGTGTATTTTAACAGTGAGAGACAGAATAACAACAAAAAAATACAGAAAAACACATTTAAAAAAAAGTTATAAATTGATTTGCGTGAAATAAGTATTTGATCCCCTATCAATCAGCAAGATTTCTGGCTCCCAGGTGTCTTTTACACAGGTAATGAACTGAGATTAGGAGCACTCTCTTAAAGGGAGTGCTCCTATTCTCAGCTTGTTACCTGTATAAAAGACCCGCAAGGTCCCCCTGGTCAAGAAAGCACATGTACAGGCCCGTCTGAAGTTTGCCTGAATGATTGAGAGGAGAACTGGGTGAAAGTGTTGTGGTCAGATGAGACCAAAATCGAGCTCTTTGGCATCAACTCAACTCGCCGTGTTTGGAGGAGGAGGAATGCTGCCTATGACCCCAAGTCATAACACCATCCCCACCGTCAAACATGGAGGTTTGGTTTTTTATACAGGGAACAACCTGTATAAAAGACACCTGTCCACACAAGCGATCAATCAATCAGATTCCAAACTCTCCACCATGGCCAAGACCAAAGAGCTGTCCAAGGATGTCAGGGAAAAGATTGTAGACCTACACAAGGCTGGAATGGGCTACAAGACCATCGCCAAGCAGCTTGGTGAGAAGGTGACAACAGTTGGTGCGATTATTCGCAAATGGAAGAAACTGTCAGTCTCCCTCGGTCTGGGGCTCCATGCACGATCTCACCTCGTGGAGTTTCAATGATCATGAGACCGGTGAGGAATCAGCCCTGAACTACACGGGAGGATCTTGTTAATGATCTCAAGGCAGCTGGGACCATAGTCACCAAGAAAACAATTGGTAACACACTACGCCGTGAAGGACTGAAATCCTGCAGCTGAAATCCTGAAATCCTGCTCAAGAAAGCACATGTACAGGCCCATCTGAAGTTTGCCTGAATGATTCAGATGAGAACTGGGTGAAAGTGTTGTGGTCAGGTGTGGTCAGATCTCTTTGGCATCAACTCAACTCACCATGTTTGGAGGAGGAGGAATGCTGCCTATGACCTCAAGTCATAACACCATCCCCACCATCAAACATGGAGGTGGGAACATTATGCTTTGGGGGTGTTTTTCTGCTAAGGGGACAGGACAACTGCACCGCGTCAAAGGGACGATAGACGGGGCATGTACCATCAAATCTTGGGTGAGAATCTCCTTCCCTCAGCCAGGGCATTGAAAATGGGTCGTGGATGGGTATTCCAGCATGACAATGACCCAAAACACACAGCCAAGGCAACAAAGGAGTGGCTCAAGAAGAAGCACGTTAAGGTCCTGGAGTGGCCTAGCCAGTCTCCAGACCTTAATCCCATAGAAAATCTCTGGAGGGACCTGAAGGTTCGAGTTGCCAAATGTGACCCTCAAGACCTTAATGACTTGGAGAGGACCTGCAAAGAGGAGTGGGACAAAATCCCTCCTGAGATGTGTGCAAACCTGGTGGCCAACTACAAGAAACGTCTGACCTCTGTGATTGTCAACAAGGGTTTTGCCACCAAGTACTAAGTCGAAGGGGTCAAATACTTATTTCCCTCATTAAAATGCAAATCAATTTATAACTTTTTTGAAATGCGTTTTTCTGGATTTTTTTGTTGTTATTCTGTCTCTCACTGTTAAAATACACCTACCATTAAAATTATAGACTGATCATTTCTTTGTCAGTAAGCAAACGTACAAAATCAGCAGGGGATCAAATACTTTTTTCCCCACTGTGTGTGTGTGTGTGTGTGTGTATATATATATATATATATATATATATATATATATATATATATATATATACACACACACACACACATATACACACACACACATTTTACACTCAGTACAGATGACAGAATACATCAAATGTTAAGAACACAAATGCCAAGGGTAAAAATCAACACACAAACTTTACAGATGGGATGTAACAAATAATAATAATAATAATAATAATAATAATAATGCAATTTGTTGCTAAATTTAGGTAAGCCTCATGAGAAAAAAAAAACTTTTCATTTCATGTGATCAAAAGTGATTATGTGTGTCATCACGTGCATTTCACCATGTTATGCCCTGAAATTGGACGTGTGAATAATGTGATCACGTGCTTTTTTTTTTTTTTTTTTTTTTTTAACACATAAAAAAAAAAGTGTGAAACTTAATGCTTCTAAAAACGTGTACTTTTCACAGATTTTTCTGTGAGGGTCAATACAAATTGTTTATTATTTATTATATAGATAATATTTTACCCCCTAAGTGCTGAAGTGACGTTGCGTACAAAACTCCTAAGTGCTTAGTGAAACAAACAGACCTCAACATACATATTAATCAGACATCTTACCTTTGAATAGATTCAGAAACATGCTGCTTTGTCCCTGAGGTTCTCCTTTGGTAAATAACTCTGATCTGGAGTCTTCCTGTCAAAATGTGTGTCGCGGTTTCACTTTGGTTCCACTGCAAAACATTTGATTTATATTACTGCACTGTTCTTTCATAGAAATAAGTTACACGAAAGGGAATTTGCAAAACCCAAAAGTTGCTTTTCTATTATGTTTAGAACACAGATTCCCAGTCTTGCGCATTTTAGTGTTTTCCCAGCTCTAACACACACACACACTCCGGAAGGGCTGTTAATTAGCTGATTAGTTGAATCAGGTGTGTTAGACCAGGGAAAACATTAGCATGTGCAGGACACAGTGTTCTCCAGGACCAAGGTTGGGAACGTGTGTTTGAAGAAGGACCAAGCAAAATTGTCATTTTAATAGTACTCTGTATATTACTCTATTGAGAGGGGGAAAGGTCTAATATTTTCTTCCAGGTTCTCTGGTTTCCTCACAGCTCCCAAAAACATGCCAGTAAATGGAGTAGCTATGCTAAAATGCCCCTAGGTGTGTGTGTGAGAGAGAGTGAGAGTGTGTGTGTGAGTTAGAGCGTGTGTGAGTGAGATGGTGACCAGTGTCCCAACCTGCTTCACGATCAGTGCTTTGGGGATAGACCAGAGCCACCATGACCTTGACCAGGATAAAGTGCTTAGTGAAGGGTGATGATGATGATGATCAGACACCTTGATAAATAGCCTCACTGGTGAACTGGTGAGGTACAATTTAGTACCCTTGTTTCTGAGAGTGTGGTTTCATTCTAATTGTTCTGATCCTACTGGATTCTGCCAGTCTGAAAACATGATCATGCTGCTCTTAAGATTATTCATTGCCAAGTATTTTTCTCTTCTGAGTGAAAATTAGCATTAAAAAAAAAAAACCAAACCCTTGTCTTTTCTGCTGCCATTTCAGACATTTAAACCGCTGCCAGGTTAAAATGAATCTCTTACAGAAATACTATACACTCACTCACAGCACGGTGACACACTCCACACTTATCCAAGGACTCAGAATAAAGGGCACTACCACTTTATCTGTTGGTGACACCTGCGAGCTCTGTGCAGCTTTTGTGTGAATTTCAGGATGTGTTGTATGCCATGTATGGACATAGGAGGATTACCATGTTTTATTTTCGACAGGTGATGTAAATCTCTCTCTCACCCTCCCTCCCCTGTCCTGCATGATTATATGCCTGCCTTCCAAACCTGCCTTCGCCCCACACATAACCCTGATGCTCCTTGAAGACCCTTTCAACACACTTTGCACTGCTTGACTTTATAATATACAGTTCTGGAAGAGTAATAACTCATCACGCTATCTGGTATCACCCAGAAGAGGATGGGTTCCCTTTTTATCTGGTTCCTCTCAGGGTTTCCTCAACACCGTCACCTCTGGCTTGTTCTGTAGGGATAAATCTAAACCTGTGTCCGGATTTCTGTAAAGCTGCTTCGTGGCGTTGTTAAAAATGCCGCATAAATACAACTGAATTGTCCTGAAAAGCACAAATTGGAGCTAATCCACTATCAGACAGAATTACAACACGGCATAAACATGTTTGTTTACTGGTTTGGAGGTAATCAGCTTGAGCTGGGTGTGATTTTGTGTGCAGGTCCCATCTTCCCAAATCCTGCTGTTTGTTTTTAATGTCTCCAAACCATTCATTATGTGCTACATATATAATGAAAAGTAACATTTCTTTTCTTCTTCTTCTCCTTCTTCTTCTTCTTCTTCTTTTTTTACACTAATTAATTAAAAATATAGATGAAACTTGGTTGCTGAATGTTTGTGTTTTGATGGCTCAAAAGCTTCATCCACTAGAGGGCAATGCACGCTTAATCACGACTTAAAATGAGTCAGGATCTCAGGGAACAAAAGCTGCTCTGAAAACATCTTTTGTCACAACAGAAATAATATAAAGCAAGTCTCGAAACCCAAGTGCATTGTGTAATTATCATGAAATTGTCCAATACAAAGATTATTTCAGTGTTGAGGCTTTATTAAGAACGTAATGTCTTCTCATATTCTGATCCTTCTCTCTCTCTCTCTCTCTCTCTCTCTCTCTCTCTTTCTCTCTCTCTCCCTGTGTATGCATGTGTCTTGAAAGGAACTGCTAGAATGAACAAAATAGCAATGAATATTGTTTACGACCATAAACATGAGAATAAATAGAGTCTACTTAGGAATTTTGTCCAGGAGGTTCCTGTCCAGTCAGATACAGGAGCCCGCAGTCAATAGACATGTTTGCTCTTTTCACCAAATCGCCTATCAGGCTCCTCTTGAAAAAAAAAGCGCTTTCGCATATTGTCGAAATGTGTATGCATTCATGACATCCGTAGGGCAGGAAGCAGTTCATACCTGCACAAGATTCCATGCCAGAGCGAAATGTAACCATATGAGTGAATCAAAGAAATGATGTTAAATCCAATATGCAAAACAATACGTTAAGGCTTTTCATTAGGAACATGAAGAAAACGTACCACACTGAAAAGCAAAACCTTTGTTGCATTGCATTGTAGAGGTGTTGCTTTATTTCGTCCTTGTTTAGTGTACGTCCTTGCTGCATTGCATTTCACTTTCATCAGTGTGTCGCAAACACTCCACACCGAAATGCGATCAGGTTGCATCAAGTGGCAAATTTATGTATGAGTGTAGGTCAAATATGAAATATAGTAACTGTCATGACTCAATAGAACAAAACACCTGCTGCAGCAAATAATTTCTTTGATAGCTAAAGAAATATAATGGGGTTTTTTTAAGCAGTACTTCAGATAGCAGCTCATAGCTCGTGAATTTCTGTTTGTTTGCATGTGTGAGGTGAACTGCTAAATGAAGCTGGTGCACAGTGTCTATTATTAAATTGCCATGCTTGTTATTGTATGCATAAGAATGAACGATTGCGCTACGGCAGAACACCTGCTTCGGCTTTGAAAAAAGTAATAGACATTCCTTTCAATGCTTCGGAGTTCTCGGTTGTGAAGAATGGAGGGCTGGGGCGTAGTCATGATCACTTTAGAATAACACACAAAAAGTAGCACTAATACACCACACTCCACAGCTGATTTATTTACATTCACTCTTTCAGCAAGTAGATTCATTCGTGTTGCATTATTTTAAATGATTGTCTCTTCAATAACAGGCAGGATTACTCATGCAGGGCTTAAAGTGGGTCCATCATCTCTTATTGTTATTTCGTAAAGGGCAGCAGAGGAGAGGCCGTGGGATTATCAGGATAAGTAGTGATTGATGATATTTTAATAGATTTAATCCCTCTGGAGTGGCGATGTCTTGGGGTTGAGGGTTTATAATCCCCTCCTCACTTCTGCTAATCTGTTTTCTCTCTCACACAGACACACACACACAGACACAGACACACACACACACACACTCTCTCTCTCTCGTTATTTATCGACCTTAAAATTTCCCAATTTCATATCAACTGAGCTTGCCTTAGAGTTCAGATATTACTTGTCACTATTATCCACACACTGTTATACAGTCTTAAAAAGAAAGGTTCAATCAACACTTTATGGATCTTTGGTCCTCCCTCTGGGGGAACTCTTAAGGTTCTACGTAGAACTCTACAGCTGAAGCTGAGAACCTTTTACTATCCAAAGTCCCACTGAAGAACCCTTGAAGAAGTTTTTTTTTAAAAGAATTTACTTTTATTTAATATTTACAAATGTGCAAAAGTGCCCTAGGCCAAATATTGGAATGGGGCCCTATTCAAGAGGTCCCTTGTGCAAATCTGCACACCCCTGTCTGGTGATTGTTATTAAGGTATCCTTAACTGCTTTACTGTTTACAACATTAAACGCACAATGGAAATCACCAAAACTATAAAGGGTATTATTTATAGATAATTCAATAGCACTATTGCATCATGGAATTTTTTTTTCTCCATCAGCCACTGCTGAGGATGATGTAGAATGATATCCCATTAAAATGTCAGTTGAGATCACTTGAATGAGGTGGTGTAGCTCAGTGGTAGAGTATTTGACTGCAGGTCAAGTGGTCCTTGGTTCAAATCCAGGTTCCCTCTATCTGACATGCTTCACTGTATCTTTAGGGGATTTACACTCTAAGCTATTGTTACACCCATCGTTATGCCATTACCAATATTATAGGGGCAGACATAGCACTAAGCAAAGGTAGACAACCACCTTGGGCCCTCAGAAGCCGAAGGCCCCTTAAAAATGCAAAATGTATGTATATTAATTATTAATGCTAAATAACATATGCTGAAAATGTAAATATCAATCTTAAAACACTGAATAGGGTCCTACAAAAGATAGTTGCAAGAGTTGCATGATGTAATCATGTTAACATGGACCAGAATCTCAGAGGAATGTTTCCAACATCTCGTCAAATCCA
The DNA here is from genome assembly GCA_023630585.1 of Cranoglanis bouderius. NCBI lineage: Eukaryota > Metazoa > Chordata > Actinopteri > Siluriformes > Cranoglanididae > Cranoglanis > Cranoglanis bouderius. The sequence continues at coordinate 5,008,521 of CM042543.1, forward strand.
TGCCTTGAATAATTGAGGCTGCTTTGAGAGTAAAGAGAGGCCCTACACAGTATTAGTATAGTGTTCAGTGGGACAATATCCTTTATACTATAGGTAATTTCCATGGGTGTAATAATGGTGTGGAGTGCAAATCACTTAAAGGTGTTCTGAAGCAAATTAGACAGGGGGCACCTGGATTTGAACCAGAGACCTCTTGATCTGCAGTCAAATGCTCTACCACTGAGCTATACCCCCCTGCGGTGAGGAACAATCAAATCGTAGCTGCTGTCACCATGTTACCATGGTCCAGCATCTCAAAGGAAGGTTTCCAATATCTTGTGGAGTCCATGCCACGAGTAACTGAGGCTGTTATTAGATCAAAGGGAGGCCCCACCCAGTAATTAGTATAGTGTTCCTAATAAAGTGTTCAGTGAGTGTATAGACAATATCCTTTATACTGGGGGTGGATTTAATGATTAGGCAAAATATATGAATGGGGCCCTATTCAGTGTTTTAACATCGATAATTAAATTTTCAGCATATGTTATTTAGCATCAATAATTAAAATATATATAACAAGCACAAACGGAAAGGCGATTTGCAAACATTTTTAACTTTATGTGAAGCTGGATCACGAACAGTTGGTATTGATCCATGCTTGAGAATAAACTTTTTCAGCAAATCCTGCTTTGTATTGACCCTCGTTCACAAAGCAGTCTGGTGTAAAATGATTCCGAAAACATACACGAATGTAGTTATTTTTTGGGGCACATTTCCTTCACAAATAAAACTGACCCATTCAGGGTCAAAAGTAGTTCTGCAGTTCGGTCAGTACTTTTCTGTAGGTCTGTAATTTCATTTCAAATTCTGTACAGTACATAGAGCTACAATTCTCAACTCATTAAAATACACTGAAAATAAAGTAGTATAAAGATCAGTTTATGTAACGATAATAGTGAAATTATGTGCTGATGTAAGTGTGCATTCACCAAATACCAATAATAATGTAAATCCAAGAATTCACTTCAATTTCCATTACTGGTATTCCATTCCATTACTGTACATTTGTATTTTAAATGTAAATTGCAGCAGCTGAAGAATGGCGTCGGGACATAGAAATAAAAACAAGGTCAGAGAGCAATTATGTGATTTCTGAGCCACTCAGAGGGTATTACATCTGATTATGTAGAGGCTTTAAAGCTTAAACCTGAACATTAAAACACAACTGGATGGATATTGTGTGCTTCTTAAAGTCAGGGAAGCAAACTTTGTGTGTATGTGGTGTGTATTAAATACCTTCTAGTGTATATGTGTATGGTGTAAATACTGTATATTCTATAGTGTATAGTGCATATACTGTCATTATTATACATACAGTGTGTGTAAAAGTCACAATAAAGATAATTTGAACTATTCTGTGCCTGTTCCAATACACATGTAGATGCCATTTTAAAGGCTATTTCCTGAAACCAGAATGTGTTTCTGTACTTGTAAAACAGCAACTACAGTCTATGTCCATTCTTTTAGTTGACAGTCGACACACATATTCATTACATCTACGTGTATCCCAGTTCGTCTGTATGAAAAAATTCCATAAAGTAATCTACACATGATAAAGATAATAAAGGAGGTGTGGCCTCTGTGCCTGTTAGTCCCAATGAAGGAGGTATGGCCTCTGTGCCTGTTAGTCCCAATAAAAGAGGTGTGGCCTCTGTGCCTGTTAGTCCCAATAAAAGAGGTGTGGCCTCTGTGCCTGTTAGTCCCAATAAAGGAGGTGTGGCCTCTGTGCCTATCAGTCCCAATAAAGGAGGTATGGCCTCTGTGCTTATCAGTCCCAATAAAGGAGGTGTGGCCTCTGTGCCTGTTAGTCCCAATAAAAGAGGTGTGGCCTCTGTGCCTGTTAGTCCCAATAAAGGAGGTGTGGCCACTGTGCCTATCAGTCCCAATAAAGGATGTGTGGCCTCTGTGCTTATCAGTCCCAATAAAGGCGGTATGGTCTCTGTGCCTATCAGTCCCAATAAAGGAGGTGTGGCCTCTGTGCCTATCAGTCCCAATAAAGGAAGCGTGGCCTCTGTCCCTGTTAGTCCCAATAAAGGAGGTGTGGCCTCTGTGCCTATCAGTCCCAATAAAGGAGGTGTGGCCTCTGTGCTTATCAGTCCCAATAAAGGAGGTGTGGCCTCTGTGCCTGTTAGTCCCAATAAAGGAAGTGTGGCCTCTGTGCTTATCAGTCCCAATAAAGGAGGTGTGGCCTCTGTGCCTATCAGTCCCAATAAAGAAGGTGTGGCCTCTGTGCTTATCAGTCCCAGTAAAGGAGGTGTGGCCTCTGTGCTTGTTCTATTAATTAAAAAATGACGTTAAATGTTTTATTTGTTATATAGTATATAGCTGCTGAACATCCATGCAACAAGTTAGTTCCTGTCATCACATTATAGCAGCAATAAACATAAGCTCTATATTTAACAAAGTTTTTTTTTGTGATAAACCTGTGTTTTGTTGTTTGATATCCATGAGTATTTTTGTGAATTTTTGAACAAAATATCAAAAGGTTAAACAAAAAAGACAATTTTTCACAGCCTTCTTTGCTTATTTTTTTACCAAGGGTTCCAATATTAGTGGAGGGCACTGTATATAGACCTTCCAGATTTTTACATTTTTGTTTGCTTTTTCACATTTCACATTATTTATTACTTTCCATTCTGTAGTAAAGTCAATATTTGGTGTGACAAAAAAATGAAAATGAAAAATAGTAGTCTCAGGTACAATTAGTGCAGTTTTATAAGGAAATGAGCTGGTAAGTTTTATTGAGCATCTTGCAGAACCAGACACAGTTCTTCTGGACACTTTGACTTTCGCACTCGCTTCTTATTTCTGCAGCAAAAACCCAGCAGCCTTCATTGTGTTTTTCTGTCTGAAAAGTGTCTCTTACGTAATACGCTGCTTTCTTTAATGACATACAAACATTTTCCTGTAACATTTCATTTTGTGCTGGAAAACTAATGTTTGGGAATCGAAAATGTTTTTGTACCGACTTGATAATATAGAAGTCATAAAATAAAAAATCTATAACAAAGTTTGTACTTAAAAAACAGGGTGCCTAAAACTTTTGCACAGTACTGTATAATTCCTTTAGAGTATTGTGTTTACCAGTGTAACCTCTTAATATCACTCCAGCTCAGCTCACAGACACACAGAATTGTGTTTTTGTTCACTTGCCCAGTCCTGCAGAGTTAAAGAGGATGAGTCCATTTACACCAAATACATAAACTATTCCTTTATTTGTTTATATGTGATGATTTGCTGGCATTTCATTGCTTTGTTGAATATTTAGCAATAATGCATATAAAGTGCTTCAGAGCTGTGTGCATCGAGGAACAGCATCTTTAGTGACAGATTTTTTTTTTTTTTTTGCAACGAGGACATATTAGTAGAAAAACAAAACAAAACAAGAAAAATACATCATCTTTTATAAATATAAAATAAATAACCTGTTCTAAGTGACTTTATGGGTAACACACTTGTACACTTATAGCTATCGTCTCATAGCCATTTCATTACACATGACATTGAGTAAAGAAGATTGAACACTTATAAACAACGAAAGCAGAACCAGTGATGAGGAGACATACAGGTTAAAAATAGAGGTCCATTTTTTCGCCCGCATCTGTACACGTCCCGTTTTCAGTTCTCGTTTTCAGAGTTGCTGTTGGGTTCAGGATGAGGAGACGAGACTTTCAAAGCGCTCTTGGTGTCCTGTTTGGATGTGCTGGATAAATCTATGGCCATATCCTCCAAATCGTCCGTCGTAGAGCCTCGTCTCGGCCATGCGGTGTCTCCGTCTTTGCCTTTCGTCTCCTCGGGGTATGGATCGGAGTGTGTGGATTCAGGCCTCTCCGGGGACTTCTTGGACATTTCCATGGACTTTTTATGCATTCCTGAACGAAGAGGAGGAAATACACCAGTGTTAAAACCTGACACAAACCTGCTCACGTGTAGAACTTAATAAGAAATCAGCTGGAATGAGGAAAGCCCACCTCTCAGGCCGGGGCCAGTCCCTGGTGTTGCTGATAGCTTGTCCTGATTTTGCAGAGTGAGAGGAGTCCCTGGGTCAACAAGGACGAAACTTCAGTTAAATTAAATTAGCCGAACACAAACTCACTCGTGTGCCTCGCCTTATATTTGACTTGTTTGGCTCGAGATAGACTAATAATCAGCATAAAATACTGTATTTAATGACATTACATATCATCTAGCAACTTTACCCAAGCTAGTCCGCTACTAAATCGCAACACTGTGCTAGGAGCTGTCAGCTAAGCAGTTTGCTTAGGTAGTGTTAGCATTACTTTTCCATGAGTAGCTATATCAGTGTATGTAGCTAGCCAACTGTTTGTACGGTATGTCACTCGGCAAAATCTGCTTTGTGTGATTTCTGTAAGCAAGTAGCCACCTTTGCTAGCATTTCACTCACACTGTGTAATTCAAATCAGTGGTCAAGTTTGCTAGCTGACTATTAGCTATTACATAGCGTCATTAATAACAATATTTTATGCTTAACAGTAAGTCGAGCCAAAGAAGCAGAAACAAAGGCTAGTTAGGACATCACGTGATCAAGTTTGAGCTTGGCTGAATTTTCAGGAAATGTCATTTTAACGTTGAAAACACTTGTGACCCAGAGATGCCTGTCACTTGGCAAAATTAGAATTACTATTTAGTGGGGAAACAACACCATAAAACACACTGGGGCCTCGTATAAAAGCCAGTGATAGAGAAATAATGTGTGAGAGATGTTCCTAATTGTTATGGTGCAGCTTTAGTTAGATATATCTACATTTGGTTTAAAATTTAAAAAAAAAAAAAAAAAAAAAAAAAAAAAAAGGTATCTGGACCTCAAGACTGATTATGAAGGTAAAGTTGAAGAAATCCTTAGAACTCAAGTAGTCATGCATTCTCGTAAAATAAAATAAATAAATAAAAACTACCAAACTCTACATTTCCTTGTCAATGGTGTGGTACATTTATAGGTTTGTACCTTTACTGTGTATCTTTAACATAGGAAGGTGGATGTAGGGTACCTTTAATTAGCATTTAAAAGTTTAAAAGCTTTAAAAGTACAGCAGTGGTCCAGTTAGGTATAAAGATAATATACTGAAGGTAGACAAGATGGAAATTATTGGAAATTATTAAACATTCCCTAGATTATCCATTTGCCTGATACAGACAATGTTAAAACTCCTTCAGCCTGGCCCACATCTGTTGGATATAATTTCAAAACCTTTAAGCAGAAGAATTCTCTAAAAGAATTTTAGACAAAATTTATTTTTAGTAAATTTCTGTGATTTTTATTTATTTTTATTTTTTCACTTGTAGTTCCTCCAGGAAGTGGCACTAACATGGCGTGATTACAGAAAAATCACATGAAGTGAATAATCACGTGACTCACGTGTTCAGTGTGCACATTTGGTTTTTCGACAGGTCGGGCCTCGTTTATCGCTCGTTTAGTAAAGTTGTGTGTAAATGTTTGCGTGAACCAAATGGAAGTAAAATGTCTGGCAAATGTTTCGGAAACGCCGATTTTCTTTTGGCCTGCTTTCTGCCATTAATCTTTTTTTTTTTCTTCCCATATTTAATCTTTCTTGCCGTTAATGCCGTTCATATGAAACGACTCGGTTTCACAAAATTTTCATTAAATTTGTGTGCGTAAGCGAAAGAGCTACGTATAAAAGCTATGTAAACCAAATTCATATATAAAATCGCAGGAACTATATTATTCAATGCCGGTCAGTCGAGGGTTACATTCGTTAGTCTACTTATGCGTAAATCCGCACACACTCAGGAACACGAGTAGGCTACGAACGTTTTTTCCCCCCTGAAATGACAGGGTTTTCATGAATTTCTTGCGTAAATGTTCCTATACGAACAGTTTACACATAAATCCGTCCGTATCCAGTGTTGTTGTTTCGCACATTTTTCACGGTAGTCTTTCGCACGTGGGTTCATTTTTCAGATCAATTTTTTTTTTTTCCCACACATGATCACATTTTTCACTTCACTTGAGTTCACATGTTCAGAGTCAGCGTATGATAAGTTGAAATGCGTGTTTTCTTGACATGTTTTTCACACGTTTTCATGTTGTTCCTTACACAAGCGAGAAAGCTCTCTGTGACTCACCCAGAAGCCAGGGCGCGCAGGAGCCCATCATGCCGTTTTTGGCCGAGTTGAGGATGGATTCTGGTAAAGGGATGGAGTGACGGACCATGGCGCCGTACAGACCATATTCAGCCATCACACTGCTACGACCCCAGCACTTCTCACGCTTCCTCCATTTGGCCCGGCGGTTCTGGAACCACACCTAGACAAAACACACAGTGTTAAAAATATACACACCCCTTATTAAAAAAAACATGGGAATAACTGCATGATAGTGGAAATGAGGTACGGTTTTTAGACACTCGACATGTTATTTTTCAAAACTTTTTCTCATGTAGAGACTTACTTTTTTTTTTTCTTCTTGCAAATTCTGTAATTCATTCATTTTCACAAATTCCTTTTCCACATGTGAAGACAAACTGTGTTACTCACAAAATCACATGATATAACCAAAATGTATGTGATTTTTTTTTTTGCATAAGGGACTCTTAGAACAAAACGAAGAAGACATTTATATTTTAACCAGAAAAAAACAAAAACATTTAGCACTTTTCTCCCCTCATTATTACAAGTATCAAAAAATGGTTAAATATTGTTTGTTAAGATCAAAGATCAATACATTTATTACACTGTATACTTTATTACATTTTTCCAGTATACACTGGGAAAAAAAAAAAATCAACCTTGGATCAAAAAAAAAAAAAAAAAAAAAAGCATCAACTTGTTGCATGTAATTATTTTTAGTTTTACTAAACTGAAAAAAATATGTTCTTTATGTTGCTGAAACATTTTTTTCTTCAGTTAATCAAAATGCAAAAACAAATCAACCCTGAAACAACTTTTTTTTTAGGTTTAATTTTTTTCAGTGTATATATCATATTCAGAAAAATAAGTGAATAAATAATCTTTTCAACTGATGTCATTCATCATTGTGATTTTTCCAATTTTGATTAAATCTGAACATACACATACTTGACCATTTTCAATACATGTAATAATGGAAACACTTATCATGATGTCAGTGTGAATGTGATATACAGTAAATATTCTCCTGCATCTCCTTCAGCAAACTTTTTTACACTTTGCTTTTTTTTTCACAAGTATCATAAATGGTCAAACAGTATGACATATGATGATGAAATAATGAGAAAAATCAAAATGGTGTCAGTTTTCTGAATGTGATGTAAATATTCTCTAATATATTTGCCCCATTTTTGATCTTTCTCACTGCCTCTGACATCTTCTGATGATCTGTTAGATCCTCTCACTTATAATATTTGTTGTTTCTAACGTTATTTGCCACAGTTTTGTAGGAACACGTGTGAGAATCTAACACGTTTTACCTGTATCCTGTCCTCAGGGAGCTCTGTCTTCATGGCCAGCATTTCCCGCGCGTAAACATCTGGATAATGAGCCTCGTTGAAAGCCTTCTCCAGCTCTTCCAGCTGGTGAGAAGTAAACACCGTCCTGAAAACAAAAAAGACAACTGCTGAGCTGCTGTAAGTACATGAAGACACAAAATTCAACCTGGCCAGATTTTCATTCAGTTTCATTCATGCAGTCTTTTCATTTTCTTTCTTTCTTTCTTTCTTTTTTTTGGATGAAATTCAAAGAAAACATACCACAGCTCTGATTCTCACACTTTTTTTCACACTGTGGAAAAGTGATCAGTGATGAATACCCTGTGTCTCTCTTTCCGGTGCTCTTACCTGTGTCTTCGTTTTTTCCGTTTCTGAGAGTTGCTCGAGCTTTTCTCTTCATTATGATCCCCAGAAAGACAGTCATCATCTGAGGATTTCACATGGAATAATGTTCATTCAGAGGACTTGATGCACACATTAAATTCATTAACTAAGTAATTCATTTGCTGAATTGAAATAAAGAAAAACACAACTTAATGTCAGTGGTATGGATGTAGAGTGAAATGCAACTTGCCAAACAAATATTAAGATTAAATGTGTTCATTTATTTATTCACTTATTTGCTTACTTACATGGTTAGCACATACTGTATGTAAATGATTTAAATGGCATTTTTATTTTAAACGGTATTTATGACTAATTTTGACAATCAAATTAAGTTATTGTTGTTGTTGATTTATCTATTTCTTTATCTATTTAACTACTTACTTAATTAAATATTTGCTTATCTAAAGGTAAGCATATATAATAAGTTTATAATACCTTTATATTTAATGGGGTATTTACGGCAAATTTCTTGAAAAGTTTTGTATTTCTTTTCAGTGATAAGCAAAAAACTAAACAAAAAAAAAAAAAAGCAAATATTAACGGCATAGATATGAACAATAAACAATTCTACTCCACTTGTTTCCCCCCATATTTATAAATGCATTTTGAGAATCGAATTCTAATGTATTATTATTATTATTATTATTATTATTATTATTATTATTATTATTATTATTAAAATGCAGCACTGGACACACACACACACACACACACACACACACACACACACACACACACACACACACATATATATATATATATATATATATATATATATATATATATATATATATATAATACATGGGGAATTTGGTTAAAATTCAGAATTATTTGATTACATTTATTTTAGTATTTTCCCCCGTGTCGCATCCAGACTGTATTCCCGCCTTGTTCCCAGAATTCCCGGGACAGACTCTTTACTGAAGATGAAAACCCGAGTGAATATCAGTATTTCAGTATTTTAATGTAAATGTTACTAGCCCTAAATGTTCGTGTATCTTGTATGTAATTAATATTCAATTTTAAAAGTTTTGTGCACGCGGATAAACGTCCCAATTCCGCGCGCCCTGGTTGTCTTTTATTATTATTATTATTATTATTATTACTATTATTAATAATAATAATAATAATAATAATAATAATAATAAATAATAATAATTAATAATAATAATAATAATAATAATAATAATAATAATAATAATAATAATAATAATAATAATAATTTCAGCACTAGAACACGTATGAACAGCGCCGAAGTTTTTAGTGTCGTGGGGGAAAACGTGACCTACCGGAATAGACGTCGGGCCTCTGTGGCTCGGTGTTGTGGTTGAAGTGCCTGTCAGTGCGGGTCTGCAGGAGCGGGATGTGACCCGGAAGGAAACACGGAGCACCGGGAGGCTGCTGCGCCGCCAGACTACAGAGGAAACCCAAACCGAGCGGCAGAGACCCCGCGGGCAACGAGAAGCCCCCGATCCCGGTACCGTGACCCTCATCTCCGCCCTCGTGCTGTCCGCTGACTTCTACGGTACCGGGCTGACGCGGCCGGAAGTCCGGCTCGAGGCCCAGCAGGTCGGTGATGGCGAAGCCTTTGGACCGAAACCCGGACCCGCCGACGCGCGACTTGTCGGCACCGTAATAAGTCGGAGTCGTTAGAAGCTTCGCGTGCGGCTTTTCCTCTACTTTCTCTCGTCCTGTCATGACTCTGTATAGTAGAGTTCAATATTTAATTGTAGTTATAATGATAATGATGATGATTTATTCTCAGACACCGGCACCGGTCAGGCGGGAGAGTGGGTGAGAGGAGTCTGAGTCTGGACGGACAATTTATCTCTCCATCACTCCGTCCAGGGAACTCCAGCATCCAATCAGATTGTAGCTACAGATTTTACTGAGACGTTTCCCTTTTCCCTCCTCAATCCCACAGGATTAATTACCACCAATTTTCCTTTAAATCCGACAGGGATTTGCTACCACTTGGTCCTTAAGTAGGTTTTCCCCCAGATTTCACTTACACGCAGACTATAATGAATAAATAATAATGTGCCTAGAGAAACAGTTTAGTTCTACAGTTATATTCTTTACTACACCAGGAATCAATCGACATAATAATTGTGATATAGTATACAATTTAGTTTAACTGATTTTTCACCCCTAAAGATGATTATTTATTATTATTATTATTATTATTATTATTATTATTATTATTATTATTATTAATTGCAATAGTTGTATACCTATTATAGATGAAAAGAAACAGGATCCCTTTGTGAATAAATACACAATGCATTATTATATAAGCTCATTTCTAGTATGATTGTTCATTTTGGTAATTAAATTTCAATTCAAAAGACACAATAAGGTCAGGTCTGTTTTCAGGATTTCTTTAAGAGTCCTAAAGCTTTACTAGATAATTAAGGGTTCTTAATTCGTATTAAGTAACAAATCTGGTCCTGAGCCCTACAGGGTTTCCTTATAATGGAACATCCATAAACCCTTAAATGTTCTAAGAGTGTATAGTGCTTTTAAAGTAATAATTATGAAAGTATGATTCTCTGAAGGAAAGTGTAAAGTCATTATCTTTTTACATGCCTCCTATAATTCAGTGTAAAAGAAACTGACTTCATACTGTAGTAATGTAATGTAAACATGTTTCTTCTTTTTTTTTTTGTTTTCAAGTCATATACATCTGTGCTAAATAAATAAACAAACATAATGACATTCATTTTAACATTAATGTTAATTTTTTTGGCTTAACTTACATCTATTCACCAGTTTCAGTGAGGTCATTCAAGGTCAGCAGGCGACTTACGGCGCTGTAATCTACAAAACATGCGTCTATCCGTTCTTTCCATTTTTAAACAGGCTTCACTGACCAGTAAATAAAGCAATAAAGTAATCGTACATAAATACATATTCTCTAAATGAATGAAATAATAATGTGTATTATATCTGATATATCAATAATGATGCTTTTTCTGTCTTAAAAGATTTTTTTTTAAACAGGGGGTAGCTACTTTAATGTTAATTAAGCCTCGATGCTGTGTAAGAAGTCTTTTAAATTAATCTGCAATTACAGCAAGAGATTAAGATTTAAGATTTGCATTTGTTTAATAGATTACAGTTTAATGTAGAAGTTTTTGTTTTTGTTTCCCCCCCCCCCATAATAATAAATAGTGTAATTGATAAAGAATAGCTTTTGTATGACAAGAAAATGTGCAGATGTTTAATAACAGCATACAATTCATTGTGCTGTTATAACAACTGTTACCTCTGGAAATAGATACAATAATGAATAATTTAATAAATAAGAAATGAAAGAAAAAATGTAATCAAATGTAATCACGTAACTTCAGATGAACAACCAGTTGAAGAGGGACAGCTGCATGTCTGTTAAATTTAAAAGCATGTATCTGTAAGTATCTTTTAATTTCAGCTCTGCTGATTTTTCGAAGCCAGAAGGCATTTTTACAAACCAGCAGGACGGGATTTACTTATAAATAAGTATATTTCATAAAAATAAATAAATAAACAATACATTTGCGAGTGGCAGTGTAAAAAGATTGTGTGTGTTTTGTGTAATGTGAGATTAGGAATAAATGATTTGGTGAAGCCATCATGTGCCAAACCTGTTCAAACCTGCATTCCTATTGAAATGAGACCAAATGCTTTTTCAGAAGTCAGATGGAACCAAAACAAATTAGAGAAACATTTTTATCCAACATGATTAAACAGCATACATTAAATTTGTTTGATCAGTTAATTTATCACTTCTCTCCTCAGTAAAATCTGTACCTGTCCCTGTGGCTGGGGTGGTGCACTTATCTAGCCTATTGTACCTTTAATAATGTATATTGTACCTATGTGGATATGCGTGGAATGTAGCCTATAAAAAATATTGTACATAATTGGACTGTAATTATCTTTCATGCAGGTAAAAGATACACACTAAAGGTACGCAATAATAAATGTGTTATTATTTACCAAAGAAGAAAATGTGAAGTTTTCTATGAGGAGACAACTTGTTTATAAGGAACTAACTCGTTTCCCGGATATTCCACGTCATAAACATGAATACAAACTGATGAAAGTATGACTTGTTGTTCTTTAATAAATAAAAACTGTAATTGTTGGTAAACTGCTGCAGTATAAGGGGAATAAAACACTTCAGGACATGTTGTTACAGGAAAATAATCAACTTCAGGGAGGAAAGAGTAACTCCACAGTAGCTCCATCATTATATATCTTCTTACACTCTTATTAAAAATTAAGGTTCTTCAGTGGTTCTTCACACCATCAGGAGCAACTTGGGGCTCAAGGACACTTTGGCACATGGAGTCAAGTGGGCCAGAAATCGAACCACCAACCCTACGATTAGTGGACAACCCACTCTTCCACCTGAGCCACAGCCGCCCTAGGCCAAGGTTGGGGGTTCAAGCCCCAGCACCACTAAGCTGCCACTGTTGGGCCCTTGAGTAAGGCCCTTAACCCTCTCTGCTCCAGGGGCACTGTATCATGGCTGACCCCAACTTTCTACAAGCTGGGATTTGTGAAGAAAAGTCTTTCACTGTGCTGTAATGTATATGTGACAAATAAAGTCTTCTTCTTCTTTAGAGATTAAAGAATCCCATAACAGGTTAAAGTGAACCCTATAAAGTTCTTTGTGGGACTGGAAAAGGTTCTCCTGGCATCACTCTTAAGAACCTTACTTTGGTTCCTTAACGCACTAACTAACTAACTAACTTTTTAGAGAACTTATGATAACAGGGTTCCTTGTGGCACTGCTGTGAAGAGCCATCTGTGGGTTCTTTAAAGCACCAGTAAAAAGATGGTTCTCTAAAAAACTTGAGAGTAAAAGGCTCTTTGTGCAACTTAAAAGGGTTCAGGCTGAAAACCCCTTTTTGGTTCTAATTGAAACCTTTATTTTTAAGGGTGCAGGCCTATAACAGCATGACCCCAAGTGTTTTAATCCTTAATTTAATACTTGGGTTCCTTTGTCACATCAAATTTTTACTTTTGTTACAATTTTCCAAATGTAATATAAGCCACAGTCAAGAATACAGGCTGCGGTTTAATTGCACATTTTTACACTAAATGTATTTTGTATAGCTACAGTAGGATTTTTATTTGAAACGATTATTAATTACATGGCATATCCATCATAAACAAGAGCGTCACACAGATTACGTTTTCTGACACGTGTTTGTTTTTAATTAACACAAGCTTTATGTGCGAACACATTTTATATTATCTTCGTTATTGAAATTACATTCGCGTTTTTGGTACTTTATAGCCTTTTCACACTTCTGTGGCTGAGCAAATTCACCACTTCACCGCATATTTTTAAACCGCAATGTTTGCATAATTGCGCATTCAGTGGCCGTTTCCAAGCTCATATGCCTGATGAGCTACAGCTTTAACAAATTCAAACTTAATAGCTTATCAGACACATTTTGCGGCTTCCTGGCGTGTTTACATCTCACCAGCAGTGTTTAAAAACCCCGAATACACCAATCCCCTACTCCAAAAAGTCTACAGGTGTTTAATTGATCTGTTAATTAATCAATTATGGAATTAATGAATTAATTAGGCAGCTTTTTGTGTTGGTTGCTCTAAAGCACAGCAGTTGGAGACAATAAAGGTTGACACACACACACACACACACACATATTGAATAGCGCGTGTGTGGGAGTGTACAGGAGAGAGTGTGTGGCGTTAGGACGCCGTTTTCTCTCTAGAGAATAAGGACAAAGGAAATCCACCTGTGGTCTCAGGGTTAATTAAACACACGCGCCCTCATGAAAACATTCTACCACACACACACACACACACACACACACACACACACACACACACACACACACACACACACACACACACACACTAATAGCGGTGCATTTTGTAGACACACTGTAGAATGTTATGACGGTATGCCGTTCATAAAGAAAAATAAAACCCTATCCCAGGAACGCTGGGCGCAAGCTGGGAATATACCTTGGATGGGATACCGGTTCATCATCACAGGGCCCCATACACACACAGACTCACACACTCATTTAGGGGCAATTTAGCATAGCCAACCCACCTACTGGTATGTTTTTAGGAGGCTGGAGGAAACCAGAGAACCCAGAGGAAACACAGGGACATGGGAACATGGCTTTTCACATGTGAAACACCACACAGAGAGTAACCTGAACTCGGGATCGGACCAGGGAGCCAGGGAACTGTCACAAGCTGAAAAGAAGAGCATGTCCCTTACTGAGTAATGTGAAAATTAATTCAAGCAACATTCGTGTGTGCAGCAGGGATATTCGGTCTTATCCAGAAAGGGTTTCATTACAGCCAAATCGGAGGCACACTTATTAGTTGGTTGGAGACAACTAAACTGATTAAACAAGTGGAATCAGATGTGGCTCCTCCTCCTCCACACTGGCCATTTCTGGATAAGACTGAAGACAGCTTGTGTATAGTAAGGGACATCAGTATATCACAATGCGTACATATCTACCACATCATGTTATTTTTGAATGGAGTTTCTCTGAAATATCACACCAAAAATATATATATACCCATAACGCTTGGACCCCTGCACTCGCTAGAATTAAACCGGACATTCCTGTACAGATGCATTAGATGTGGCCTGAGTTTTAGTAAACGGCTGCGTGTTCAAATCTCACAGAGCCACTGTCGGACCCAGCCGCACCCTTGGCATCTTCCAAACGAATAAACATAAATATAATAATCAGAGTGTCTAAGGAACAGCTTTGCATATTTAATCATAATCTTTAAGGCCTAAGGCGACCTGGAGGCAGGAACGTGTGCCGTTACATTGTTCATATTAGTGACAGATTTGAAGTGTGTCTTGACGCGAGATGGGAAGTGAGATTATGGAGACTTGTAGATCATTTATGTGCCTTGTCTACTTTGCAAAATCAAAAACTTTAATCCCAGGCCTAAGAGTTGTTTACTGCTCTGAATTAGGTTAATCTATGAGGAGCCTCTTTTTGCATAATTAGTGGAGCAGAGGCGGGGTCTGGGGCTGATTGATAATTGATGTGTGTGGTGTGTGTGTGTGGGTGGGTGTGGGTGTGGGTGGGCATGTGTGAAGGGGGATGCATGGTCAGACTATTGTTTTCTAAGTAAACAATAGACCAGCAAAACAATTAGCAACACATGATGCTGTGCCAGGTGTTTTGTGTGCTTTGTGGGATGTGACCCAGGAGATAATTACTGTCTCCGTGTGCTTTTACAGCCTTTTATTAGTTTCAGCGTTCACCTTTTAGCACTGGGGAACATGTTCACAGTACTGGCAGATTATACAGTGTCATAAGACCTTAGTGTACAAAGGAATAACAGTATAACACTAAGTTTACTGTAAAACTAGGCAGCAAAGGAATTTACATGAAGGAGGAAATGAACCTCGTCCGAGTAGCTTTTTCATCTCTTCAGTTTTACATTTCTTCTATTATTTTCTTGTCCTCAAGTTTTGCTATCAAAGCATAGTCTCAATTATCATTGTAAGTGCAACAAGAATCATTTGTAAGTAATGCCAGGCAATGCTAGCCTGATAATTTACATTTTATTTAGCCTGATAACTGTGACACACTGATTCAGTTGTTGTTCATTTTCACAGTTTAAAAAAAAAAAAACATCTTTATAATTTGATTGCTCATTTCAGTGAGTTCTTATGTGTGTAATTTGGTGTCCTTTTGGTGCTTCTAATGTGAATGGAAATGATCACTTTAATGCATATATATTTTTAACAGATTCATTTATTGGGAAATTTCCAAATTAATTTAAGATCTACAGTTCTGTGCAAAAGTCTTTTGCATATGCGAAACAAATTCTGCAGAGCAAAGATGCCTTCAAAAATAATAAAATTAAATAATTCTACATTTAAAAAAAATACTATACAGAGCAGTAAACAGTAATAAACTAAACAAAGTCAATATTTGGTGTGACGACCCTTTACTTTTAAAGAAAATAGCAGTCTCAGGGACGATTAGTGCAGTCTTATAAGGAAATGAGCTGGTAAGTTTTATTGAGCATCTTGCAGAACCAGACACAGTTCTTCTGGACACTTTGACTTTCGCACTCACTTCTTATTTCTGCAGCAAAACCCAGCAGCCTTCAATGTGTTTTTTTGTCTGAAAAGTGTCTCTTACGTAATACGCTGCTTTCTTTAATGACATACAAACATTTTTCTGCAACATTTCATTTTGTGCTGGAAAACTTCGAAATCTAAAATGTTTTTGTACCGACTCGATAATGCAGATCTAAATCTGTAACAAAGTTTTTACTCAAAATAAATAAATAAATAAAAATAGGGTGCCTAAGACTTTTGCACAGGACTGTATATTTGGCAATAAAAGCTGAAACAGCAGTATAACAATTCAATAAACATTCTCTGTCTACTTTTACCACCATCTAAGGCCTTTGTAGACATCTTCTCCTACTAAACGTATCCGCTTATGTTATAGCAGCTATAAACAGTCGTTCCCTCAACAGTCTTTCTTGTTTTCTTTCTCTTGAAGTTAATGAGACAAAAAATGCAGCTTGTCATGTTTCCAAGAAACCACAAAACCCTCCCATAGTGGAAAACTTACAAGTTACAGCTTTGCTGACACTGGAGACTCCTTCCATAAGTGTTAAATAAACCGTGAGTCTCCTCACAGGAAGTTTCAGCATATCAACAATAACGTGTTTAATATCAGTATATGTGCGGCGGTTTCCATGACGCAAGTCAGTGCGTTAGTTATGTGTAGAAAGGATAACGTATTAGAACGAGCTCATTAATATAAACCTGTGAGCCGGCATTACTGTCAGAGCTGCTTTTATTGAAAATTAATCAGCACCTTTAGTCAGATTAGTCAGATTTGAGAATTCAACAGTGCCGTGGTGTAATCAGTGGTACATGACGGTCTTGATCAGAACAAGGACTTCAAGTTTAAATCAGGTTATCATGGTCTAATACTGAGTACTGAATCTACAGTATATTACCTAAATACCTAAATCCTGGAACTTATTTTTAAATCCATTTTTCTATCTGATCCACCATATATAGACAAATACAGGTTTGTGAGAAGTTGACGCAACGTGGATACTGCACATGAACATATGACACTAACTCAGTTATTATGAGGATGTCGGTCTCAGATCAGTTTCAGATATCGGCTAATATTCGGGCTCTGGTCTTGGTATCAAGATGAGAAAAGAGACCCCTACATAAAGTCAATCCTAATATTTGATCATCTTAATTTCCTAATAATCATAATGATCTCATAATTATCACATAATTTGGTTATGTAGGACCTGAGAGAACCAGGCCATGAAGAGGACGTCGGGGAGATCAGATCACGTTACATCGGCCTGGAGACCCAGCCTAGAGCCGGCACCAGCTCTTCAAACCTCCCGCCTTCATTCCGCTCAGCATTCCGATTGGTCGTCCGAGACGCCACTCAAACGCCGACAAGAAGGCTGACGATACCACGACGTAACGAGGAAATCCCTTCAACGCATATACCCCAGAATCTAGCTAACCTGGTGCCTATAATAAGTTTAAGCCCTTCTAAAGGAAGTGAAGATAAATTAATAAGTTGATGGTTCGTTTCTGTCTGTGTAATAGCATACAACGCTAGAAACTCGGAACTTCATTCACTCTGCTGAAAGCCATTATCACCCCTGTTTGTGTGTGTGTGTCTGTGTGTGTGTGTGTGTATACATGCGTGTGTGTGTTTATGTGTTAGATTAGTTTCTGTGTCGTAGAATAGCTCAATAAAGTCTTGTCTGTTCTTAAATATGTGTGTATCCTTATTGCTTACAATGTCTACTGCCTTGAATCGCAATCCTGCTACAATGCTCGTAAAATAATGTTTCACTATGTTTAGGGTGTTATTGCCGGTGGCCACGGAGGTAATATCTAATGCATAATTAATGAACATAAGTTCGACTTATCGCTAGACAAATACATTTATGGCATTTGGCAGATGCCCTTATCCAGAGCAACTAACATTTATCTCATGTCTGAGCAGTGGAGGGCCTTGCTCAAGGGCCCAACAGTGGCAGCTTGGTGGTGCTGGGGTTTGAACTCATGACCTTCTGATCAGCAGTCCAACAGCTTAAACACTGAGCTACCACTGCCTCCTAGATGATCAGAAATACTAAATTAGCCAAATTTCCCCTTCCGAGCTGATCTGCTAGTCTCTCCTACCTATTTGGAGGTGAATACAGGTAGCTCAATCTAAACAACTAATTTTACTTACATAAAATGGTGGAGAATGTATCAACTTAACCCAAACAGCTAATTTTCCCTTAACTGTGTATAAATTCACCAATAGACCCTGAATAATCTTTAAACATCAATATCAATTCCTGGAACAAACAGATATTTTTCCTCAAACATGAAAAATTTGCTATTATTTTGTTTAGACATAGTGACAGTCAGGAGACATTCCCATTGTTTCGTCATGTGAACATTACAGACAAATCTGCCAGAAATGAAATCAGGTCAGGTAATATGGTCAGGTAAGATCATAAAACAACAACAAACATGAGAAACCCAACAACACAAATAACGATGGCTCTGATTATAATGATTCTAATGCTGCTGCTGATGATGTAGAGGTGCCTTTCTGATGAAAGCATGACTTCATTTTACTGCTTATCTCTCAAAAGGCCTCAAAACCAAGATAACCCGGATTAAGTTAAGTCATCTCCACGGGTTAATCTACTCGCCGCTGTAATGAGTCTTCTGCTGGATTGCTCAAA
Source organism: Cranoglanis bouderius (assembly GCA_023630585.1). Lineage (NCBI taxonomy): Eukaryota > Metazoa > Chordata > Actinopteri > Siluriformes > Cranoglanididae > Cranoglanis > Cranoglanis bouderius. The sequence continues at coordinate 5,027,156 of CM042543.1, forward strand.
TTAAAAGCAAACAGCAAGAGTCATTTGAGTGCGAGGGAGATTGAGCGGCCTCATTCGCTAATGCATTAAGTGATTTGATTTCCTTAATCGTTAATGTAATCGTCGCAGCGTTAGTGAGGAAAAGACAATGAAGCAGACAGGTTACATCCGGATATTAAATGTTTAAAGACCAATCGGGGCAATGAGAACAGCATGATGAAAGAAAATGGAACAGAAAGAAATAATACATCGAAAAAAGAAAAGATGTCAGTGTTACAGTCCCCTCCGAAACTACTGGAACGACAAGGCCAATTCATTCGTTTTTGCTGTAGACTGAAGACATTTGGGTTTGAGATCAAACGATGAATATGAGAAGAGAGTTTAGAATTTCAGCTTTTATTTCCTGGTATTTATATGTAGACGTGTTAAACAATATAGAACATTGCAAATTTTGTATCAGATCACCCAATTTGAGGTGAGCAAACATATTGGAACATGTGACTGACAGGTGTTACTTGTTACCCAGGTGTGTCCTGTTAGATTGAATGTTTAAACAATAAATAGATTTCAACATCTACTCTTGGTTTTAGCCTTCAGTTTCACTGCATTTGTTGAGAAAACGGATAAGCCAACATGAAGATCAGAGAGCTGTCTATGGGAGAAAAGCAAGCCATTTGGAAGCTGAGAAAAGAGGGAAAATCAACCACTGCACAAACTTTGGGCATAGCCAATACAACAATTTGGAATGTCTTGAAAAAGAAAGAAACCACTGGTGTACTGAGCAACAGACACCGAATGGGTCGGCCAAGGAAAACAACAACAGCTGATGACAGAAACATTGTGAGAGCTGTGATGAAAAAGCCAAAAACAACAGTCAGTGACATCACCAACAACCTCCACAGGGCAGGGGTGAAGGTATCACAATCCACCGTTCGAAGAAGACTTTGAGAGCAGGAATGTAGCGGCCATACCGCAGGATGCAAATTCGCAAAGAAATACAGAGCTGAGCCACAACAGTTCTACAACCAAGATTGACCTCTACCAAAGTGATGGAAAGGCCAAAGTGTGTAGAAAGAATAGATCTGCTCATGATCCAAAACATACAAGCTCATCTGTGAAACATGGTGGAGGTAGTGTCATGGCTTGGGCTTGCATGGCTGCTTCTGGAACAGTTTCACTAACCTTTACTGATGATCTTCACTAATCTATATTGATCATGTCATGACGGTGGCAGAAGAACGAATTCAGAGGTTTACAGGAGCATTTTGTCTGCCAATTTTCAGAGAAATGCATCCGCATTAATCGGGAGGAACTTCATCATGCAGCAATCCAAAACATACTGACGACTCAAGAAAGGAAAATGTGGAAGGTTTTACACTGGCCAAATCAATCACCAGATCTTAACCCAACTGAGCAGCATTTCACCTCCTGAAGAGGAGACTGAAGGGAGGAGCCTGGAAAAGTAACACAAAAGACGAAATCAACAGTTCGGTGATGTCAGCGAGTCGCAGGCTTGATGCAGTTATCGCAAGCAAGGGATATGCAACCAAATATTAAGTGTTATTTACTTTAATTTACTTCAAGACTTATCTGTTCACATACTTTTCCTCACACAAAAATTGGGTGGTCTGATACAAAAGGTTCTATGTTTTATGTTGTTTAACACATCTAGGTGTAAATACCAGGAAATAAAAGCTCCCGTCTCATATCCATCTTTTGATCTCAAACCCAAATGTCTTTGGTGCACAGCTTAAACTAATGAATTGGCCTTTCTGTTCCAATAGTTACAGAGGGGACTGTATCAGAATATAAGAAGGTTCCAGGTCACTTGTCCAGCACTAATATGAATCCAGATGCAATCTTCAACTGCAATAACAATAACTCTGATATAATCCCCCCTCCCCCCCCCAATCTAAAATGGCTACCATGCACCAAACTATAATCATGTACATTTAGCAGAAATTTCTTCCAGATTAGCCTCCCTTTAGCAGTGCACATTAAGTAAATTGTACTATATTATTATTATCTTTCCCATGACGTGACCTTTATATATAATTATATAACAAATCTAAAGGGCATTAGGTTTTATCCCTTTATTATCCATCTATAAAAGGTAGCAAGCTAGTGAAGGAAAATTGGATTGGGCCAGGCTAATGCCATAAACGACGGGGGATTGGGGCAGGCTCTTACTGCTGGAATGAGGGAAAATGACAGAATTTATTAAAGGAAAAAATAGATCTAATCTCTTTGGGTTGTTTACTTTGCCTGCTACATGATTAAATCTCCAGCAGAGGAATTAAAATGGGTGTTCAATAGGATTTTAAAGGAATTTGTTGTAATGTTATGTGTCACAACACTGTGGTAAAAAGTAACAATAGCTATTTCTCCTAAAATTGCCTTTCTGGACATGTGTATCACTGCACAGAGCTAAAAAATAGACTTCATGTGCATTCCAAATAATCTGTTACATAATGACTTACTTTTGTTAGCTTTTGATCAATGTTAGCCACGCTAGGTTTGATTGCAAAATAACATAATCCTTGCAAAATGAAATAATCCTGTCCTGTTAGAAAGCTAAAATGATCTCTATAAGGGAAATGGCTTACACTGGTTTTGTTTATTTGTTTGTTGTTTAAATTGTGAACTTGTAATTGTGAGAAAAAATGTCAGAATTGTGCGACTTTGACTCAAAATTGTGAGAAATAGCGTCGCAGTACTGAGATATTATTAACCATTGTTCATTCAGGGAAAATCGACTGAGCATAAAGCTCTTTTACAGCGATGAGTTCACGTTCATACACTAGCCTACATTCAGAAAATGAAAGATATACAATATATAATAACAACAAATGAAGAAAAAGTCCAAATAAAAACAAATAAACAACAAACATGTCTGCAAATCAACCAGAATCAACATATGAAGTCGCAATTACATTTTTTCCCCCCTCCGTGGCGGAAATGGGCTTCCATACTGTTACCACCCTTATTATTTTTCAGGAACGGGTGGTGATTTATTCTTCTCATTCCACAGCAATTTGACAATGATTACAGTTTGTTGTAGTAATTAAAATTTGTGGAACAAACACTATAGACATTAGTCACTGGTATCACTTACGTATTGCAGCTATAAACAGTCATTCTATCACTCTTCTTTAAGCAGTCATTCCCTCACTCTCTTGAAGTTAATAAGACAAAAACAACAACAACAACAACAACAACAACAACAACAACAAAAAATGCCACAGCTTGTCATGTTACTGAGAAACTGGAAAGTTCTCTCTCCTGAAGACTTGTCCTGTATGGAAAAGTTACTGACTGTTACAAAGCACTGACACTGGAGACTCCAGTAAGGAAACATCTCCTTACAGAAACATCACCATAGTGATATCAAATTATTTTTCTTTGTTAAATAACAACACCTTTTTACAATTTTTCTTTTCTTTTTTTTATAAATGTGTTTATTATTAGCCGTAGATTACTGTGGAGCGACCGCCACAGTATTGAAAGGTTTGTAGACAGATATTGTAATGCAATAAAAAGTACATTTTGTGTTGGATGTTATTATCATATTGTAAATTAGATTTATCTTTTTTTTTTATCGTTAAACATTTCCAAAGTATTTCTGCTCGCTGCGTTTTCTCTCCTCATGTTCATTGCTCATCTTTTATTCATTTCTCTCTCTTCTGGAAAGCACCAGCAGACAATTAACAGTGCAAAACAATGCAATGGCTGACTGGAAGAACAGGGAGTGGGGATGAGGGAGGTGGAGGTGGAGGCTTTCTCTCTCTCCGCTCATCTGCTCACTCAACTCAGCTAATGACTGTCACATATGCAACGTGTAGCTCGTGTGTGTTTGCGCATCTGCGTGTTTGCGGCGAGAGCAAAGGAGCAACAGTTTGTGAGGGACACACGGCCTCAGCCCTCCCTTTGGCCCACCTACGCTGATCTTTGATTAGACAGAAAGGTTTCACACGAGGCATGTATCTCCCTTTGGGCCATGTGCCCTAGATAGGGACCTTTACACCCCCTTCCCCCCCACCAAAAAAAATGTGGCCATATGGCCTTTGGAGGTGTCGCTCTGTGTGTTCAATTTAAAAATCAGTAAAACTGATCTCATCACTCCTCCTCCTGCTGCTGTGCCGCCCAGCCAGGCCTCTCAATACGGGTCATATATATTCATGCACTTGATGGGATGGAAAAAGAAGAGGGTGGGGTCTTCACACACACACACACACACACACACACACACACACACACACACACACACACACACACACACACACACACACACACACACACACACACACACACACACACACACACAGAGCGTTGTGAGAGACAGTGCTGCTATTGAACGCAGATTGGCCCATTTATCAGGACTCATGGTGTTTAATTAAGACAATGAATAAGTAAACTGCCACGGGTCAAGCGTGCCGCCCCAAGCCGGGGCAACTTTAACAAAACTTGCTATATATATGAGACCAGCTGGTGCCATATTGTCAACGACACAAATGGGGCAGTAATTGGCTCTGCTGTGTCTCAGAAGAGAGGGAAAAGGAAAAGAGAGGGAACAAGTTATGCAGAAAAAACAGCCAAAGCAAACTGATGTAATATTTTTCATGATGTGTTAAAGTGATAAGGTAAAAAAAATTACCCCAATATACACAATTTTCTCTCTTACCCCAAATGTAGTCGACACTTTTGCGGCATGGTGTTTCCTTTTTCAGTTTTTTTTTTATCAGTTATTGTCCTTCATTCATTCATTCATTATTATTATTATTATTATTATTATTATTATTATTATTATTATTATTATATATATTTTTTTTTACATAAATACACACTCAGCGTCACGGCCGAATAAAAATAAAACAGTAATTCATGGATCCTGAACTCGGGTAACTGTTTGTGCTGAGTTTCTCACACTCATGGGGGTTTCCTCCGGGTTCTCTGGTTTCCTCACACCTCCCCAAAATATGTTGATAAGTAGATCGGTGACTCTAAATTGTCCCTAGGTGTCAAGGTGTGTGTGCATGCTGCTTTGTGATGATCTGGCATCCCATTCCGGGTGTATTCCTGCCTCATGCACATTGTTCCTGGGATGGGATCCGGATACCCCGTGACCCTGAAAAGGATAAAATGCTTACTGAAGATGAATGAATGAATAATCCTTGTTTAATATGTAATTTATCCAACAGAGAGGTACAAGTGGTAGTAGAATAATATATAAAATGTATGCATACTAATCATTCTCAAAACCCATGTTTTTTTGTTTTTTGTTTAGAAAATAGGAATGTTTGTTAGTTGTTGTACTGTATGTGTGGTTTCGTGACTCAAGTAGCCTGACCAGACCATGACAAGGTGAAATTATCCTGTCAAATAATGAACCTTGCTGTGATATAACTTGTTCTTTAAGATATCATGTGATCTTTAGTTTATTTTGACAGAATGACATGAGATTTAACAAAATGCTGAGTGTGGTCAAAGGTTTCATTTATGACCTATATGAAGCCTAACATGTCGTCTTTGACCCATATTATATATATTTTTTTATATTATTATTATTATTATTATTACTATTATTGTTATATTATATATAGGTCAGCACGTTTGCCTCGCACTTCCCGGCTCCCCGTGAACCTGTGTAGGATAAACGGTTCAGAAAATGGATGAATGGATGGATAATTATATATATCTTCTTTTCCTTTCGGCTGTTCCCTTCAGGGATCGCCACAGCGAATCATCTGCCTCCATCTAGCCCTATCCCCTGCATCCTCTTCTCTCAGACCGACTACCTTCATGTCCTCCTTCACTACATCCATAAACCTCCTCTTTGGTCTTCCTCTCGGCCTCCTGCCTGGCAGCTCTAACCTCGGCATCCTTTTCCTGATATATTCACTCTCCCTCCTCTGAACATGTCCAAACCATCTCAACCTGGCCTCTCTAACTTTGTCTCCAAAACATCTCACATGTGCTGTCCCCCTGATGTACTCATTCCTGATCCTATCCATCCTCGTCACTCCCAAAGAGAACCTCAACATCTTCAGCTCTGCTACCTCTAACTCTTCCTCCTGTCTTTTCCTCAGTGCAACTGTCTCCAAACCATACAACTTCGCTGGTCTCACTACTGTCCTGTACACCTTTCCTTTCATTCTTGCTGGTACTCTTTTATCACACAACAGACCTGACACTTTTCTCCACCCATTCCAACCTGCCTGCACACGCTTCTTCACCTCTTTTCCACACTCCCCGTTGCTCTGGACTGTTGACCCGAAGTACTTAAAATCCTGCACCTTCTTTATCTCTTCTCCCTGTAACCTCACTGTTCCACTTGGATCCCTCTCATTCACACACATGTATTCTGTCTTGCTGCGACTAACCTTCATTCCTCTTCTCTCCAGAGCAAACCTCCACCTCTCTGGAGTTTCCTCCACCTGCTCCCTGCTCTCACTACAGATCACAGTGTCATCCGCAAACATCATAGTCCATGGAGATTCCTGTCTGACCTCATCAGTCAGCCTGTCCATCACCACCGCAAACAAGAAGGGGCTCAGAGCCGATCCTTGATGCAGTCCCACCTTCACCGTGAACTCCTCTGTCACACCTACCGCACACCTTACCACTGTCCTACTGCTCTCATACATATCCTGCACCACTCTAACATACTTCTCTGCCACTCCAGACCTCCTCATACAATACCACAGCTCCTCTCTTGGCACCCTGCCATTCGCTTTCTCTAAATCTACAAAGACACAAGGCAGCTCTTTCTGACCCTCTCTGTACTTCTCCATCAACATTCTCAAAGCAAATATTGCATCTGTAGTGCTCTTTCTTGGCATGAAACCATACTGCTGCTCACAAATGCTCACTTCTCCCCTTAGCCTTGCTTCCACTACTCTTTCCCACAACTTCATTGTATGGCTCATCAGCTTAACACCTCTGTAGTTTCCACAACTCTGCACATCTCCCTTGTTCTTAAAAATCGACACCAAAACACTTCTCCTCCATTCCTCAGGCATCCTCTCACTCTCTAAGACCTCGTTGAACAACCTAGTTAAAAACTCTACTGCCATCTCTCCTAGACACTTCCATACCTCCACTGGTATGTCATCAGGACCAACCGCCTTTCCGCTCTGCATCCTCTTCAAAGCTCTCCTAACTTCACCCTTGCTAATCCTTTCTACTTCCTGCTCAACAATATTTGCCTCTACTACTCTTCTCTCTGTGTCATTTTCCTCATTCCTCACTTCCTCCAAGTCCTCCTTCCATCTTTCCCTCACCCTCCTGTCACCTGTCAACACATTTCCATCTCTATCTTTAATCACTCTAACCTGCTGCACATCCTTACCATCTCTATCCCTCTGCCTCGCCAACCGATACAAATCCCTCTCACCTTCCTTACTATCTAACCTTGCATACATGTCCTCATAAGCTTTCTGTTTGGCCTTTGCCACCTCTATCTTAACCTCACGCTGCATCTCCCTATATTCCTGTCTACTTTCCTCCGTCCTCTCACTGTCCCACTTCTTCCTAGCTAACCTCTTCTTCTGGATACTCTCCTGAACTTCCTCATTCCACCACCAAGTCTCCTTGTCTTCTTTCCTCCTTCCAGATGACACACCTAGCACCTTCCTACCTGTCTCCCTGATCACTTTGGCTGTAGTAGTCCAGTCATCTGGAAGCACCTCCTGACCACCTAAAGCCTGTCTCAACTCCTCCCTGAAAACCGCACAGCACTCTTCCTTTTCCAACTTCCACCACTTTGTCTTCTGCTCTGCCTTTGCTCTCTTCATCTTCCTCACCACCAGAGTCATCTTACACACCCCCATCCTATGCTGTCTAGCTACACTCTCTCCTACCACTACTTTGCAATCGCTAATCTCTATCAGATTACAGTGTCTACATAAGATATAGTCCACCTGTGTGCTTCTGCCACCACTCTTATATGTCACCCTGTGTTCCTGCCTCTTCTGAAAGTACGTGTTCACCACAGCCATCTCCATACTTTTAGCAAAGTCTACCAACCTCTGTCCTTCTGGGTTCCTTACCTGAAGACCAAACCTGCCCATCACTTCCTCATCCCCACTATTCCCTTCACCAACATGTCCATTAAAGTCTGCCCCTATCACCACTCTCTCACATCTGGGAACACTCTGCATCACTTCCTCAAGCTCGCTCCAGAATCTGTCTTTCTCCTCTTGCTCACAACCTACTTGTGCAGCGTAAGCACTAACAACATTCAACATCACACCTTCAATTTCCAGCTTCAGACTCATCAACCTATCTGACACTCTCTTTACCTCCAGAACATTCTTCACAAACTCCTCCTTCAGGATCACTCCTACTCCATTTCTCTTCCTGTCCACCCCATGATAAAACAGTTTAAACCCTGCTCCAATGCTTCTAGCCTTGCTCTCTTTCCACCTGGTCTCCTGGACACACAGAATGTTGACTTTCCTCCTCTGCATCATATCTACCAGCTCTCTGCCTTTACCTGTCATCGTACCAACATTCAAAGTCCCTACTTTCAGTCCTAAACTCCTGCCTTTCCTCTTCTCTCTCTGCCTACGGACACGCCTTCCTCCTCTAACACACCTTCCTCCTCTCCTTCTTCGACCAACAGTAGCCCAATTTCCACCAGTGCCCTGTAGGTCAACGACACCGCTGGCGGTCGTTGTTAACCCGGGCCCCGACCGATCCGGTATGGAAGTCATGTTTGTGATTCGCATATTGAATTTGGCAAAAGTTTTACGTCGGACGCCCTTCCTGACACAACCCTCTCTATTTATCTGGGCTTGGGACCAGCACAAAAAGTACACTGGCTTGTGACCTTCTGTGGCTAGATTATGGATAATTATATATATATATAATTATATAATTATTAGACAGTAGTATAATTACTCTAATGTGCTAAATGACATTATATATAATTGGAGTTAATTAATAAACAGGAATTCTGAAGAGACCTACTATCTTAGCACGCAAATGTCTAAGGTGCAGCTATCAAAGCTCCGACTGTGAGCATGCAGGTGTGGCCGAACAAACTCACCTCCACGTCATCATCCCGCCCAACTCCTACGTAATCAACGCGCGACACGGACAGGCTGTCACGTTATTAGCTGGCGTTATTAGCTCTCGAACGTCTGTTGATGTCTTTGGGCGAATTAACATGGAGAACAGACTGAATAAGACTTCAGAAGGAAGAGGACACACGACCTGCCGAGTGAAAACGAGGTAATTTGCGGAATGTTATATTATTTATTTATTTTTTTTAAATAAACACCGACCGCTGTTAGCTAGGACGTTTGCTAAGTGTGTGTCCTAAATTGCTCTCTACGTGCTCCGTAGGCGCACTGCTCAGGGTGTGAAATAATGGCTACTTCACCCAACGTAGTGCTAGTTAAATACGAGTTAAATACGGAGCTGTTTTGGATACGGCCTACCAGTACTACTACTATTACTACTATTTACTGTTTCTCCTCTTTGTAGATAATATAAACCGGTTTGTGAATATAAATAATTTTATTATATATATAATTTTATTATGTAGTTATATAGAGCTATTTAAATGTCTAGCGGGTCAGTACATATATAGCTGTTTTATATTTTGTTTACTATTAATAGACATTTATCAATAGTTTTCTGTTTTAAAATAGTTTCATGTCCCCTCATTTTTGTAAACACCTGATGACTCTTATGGTGTGACTATATAGGATATATAATGCAAATGTATTATTGTATTGTCTTCCTGACCTGTTTCTGTAGGTAGTAAACAGCCCAGAAGACGAGAAATTCCCCCGAACACACCATACCGTCCACCATCCCAGTATACCTCCATTACAATGAAGATCCCAAAGCCGGCCTTCATCATCCTCCTGGTGGTCTTCCTTGTGTTCTACCTCGCGTACGTGAAACGCTGCTTCGAGAACAGGAGACTGTCCGAGTCATTACTGGAGCAGTTTTACAGAACAGACCTCCATAAGAGACCGACGTCGGTGCAGGTGGTCGGTGAAATGTTCCGCTATGGCGTTATGTTTGACGCCGGAAGCACCGGGACACGAATACACATCTTCCAGTTTCAGCTGGAACCCAACGGTACGACCATCTACTGCTGCATCACTGATAAATCAAACTCCTTGTAGATTTTAAAAGGGTGTTATACATTATGCACCATTACTGGAACAGTTTGGTGAAAACGTACGTGGTATACCTGGGCGTAAAGTAACAAAGTGTTAAAGTAACACCTTTGTGTGAGAAACACTGGAGGCATTTATGTAACATTTATTAGGCTTACAACCTGCAGCAGCATTCTAAGCTAAATCAGTTAAGTGCTGCTTTGGGATTTATTTCTTTTTAAGCCTGTGACTGTAATATTATAATGGATGCCATTTATCTTAATATTTTTCTAAGCCTAATAAATATGCACAGACTTAAGCCTGATGAGACGGTGCGCTTTTATATATCTCAGGCCAGAGTATTTGTTTATGCGTGCTATTATATGATTATGCTGAAGTCACTGTAGATCGCGAAGTTGTAAACATCCCATATTTCACACACAGGGGCTTCTCTAAATATCTGAATATAAAACTGCATGGTAAAACATTTTCCACTCATAAAGCAGTCAGTTACTATCTACATAGTGTAAGCAGATGGTTTAATGAGCTACTGAGCTGAATAGATTTAAATTGAGAGTTACACCATTTTAATTACACGTTGAGAATCTCTCTCTCTCTCTCTCTCTCTCTCTCTCTCTCTCTCTCTCTCTCTCTCTCTTTCACACATTGAGTCATAGATGCTGGTATTTAGTTTAAAATCCTGACGTGGAATTTTTGTTGTTGCAGCGGCTCCTAAATTGGGCTCCGAGACTTTTAAAGCAATAAAACCAGGACTGTCTGCGTACGCCGATGATCCGGAAAAGGTAACGCACCCAAACACGCTCGGGAAATGTTGAAAGTGAACTAATACCTTACTGGGAAGAAGTGATGTTTGAGACCTCAGTCTTTTAAGCTTGTGTTAACAGACTGACTTTCATACCTGGTTAAATTCCATGCCAAAAAAGTTAGTTCTCATATCACTGACATTATCCGCATATAGCGCATATAAAACGCGCTGACACTGGAGACTCCTTCCGTAAATGTCAAAAAAGACATCGTCTTTTTACAGAAAACGCCACCGTGTCAATTATTATAGGGGTTTGCTAAATAACAAAACCGTTTTGAATCCTTTTATAATTAGGTTAAGATTATGTCTGCCATGACGTATTAGAACGAGTGCATTAATATAAACCTGGGACCAATCAGGTTTGAGCATTCAAAGTATTCAACGGCATGCGCTGTGCTATAAGATGGACACCTGAAAATCACACAGACACGTGCTTTGTTGAACATCCCATTCCAGATTTATTCCCCCTTTGCTGTTAGTGCCATTAGTGAGACCAGATACTGATGTCAGGTGAGGAGGCCTGGGGTGCAGTCGGTGTTCCAGTTCACCCCAAAGGTGTTCAGTGAGGTTGAGGTCAGGGCTTTGAGCAGGACATTCGAGTTCTTCCACTGAAACCTTGGTAAACCATGTCTCCATGGAGCTCTCTTTGTGCACAGGGGCATTGTCATGCTGGAACAGGTTTGGGCCTCTTAGTTCCAGTGAAGGGAAATGATAATGTCATGATAATAGAGTGCCGTAAAAATGAGTCCCAAAACCCGGAAATAAGTTAGAAATACATCAGTAATACCCCACTCGTGTTTTTGTTAAGCTTTAATGTGCCTTGAAAAAGACGGTGGCTAAGTGGGCCTGCGGAGGTTGTCAGGGACATTAAACGTCATCACGGCAAACAGGAAAACTCGTCCACTACAGCCTCGTTGTGTTTATACTCGTTGTGTTTATACTGGTGTGTTGTGTTGCAGTGTAAAGCAGGACTGTTGGAGCTGTTGGAGCTGGCGAAGCAGACCATACCTCCTGCTCAGTGGTCCTCCACCCCTCTGGCCCTGCGAGCCACAGCAGGACTCCGGCTGCTGCCGGGGGAGAAAGCGACACACCTCCTCGACAAGGTCGGAGAATGACTACCGTATTATTAGGAACACCTGTATACATGTTTATTCATGCAATTATCCAAACATGTAAACGCAGCGCAATGCATAAAATCATGCAGATAACAGGTCAAGAGTATTTCAGAATCTCTCCTAGGGTTTAAACACACACACACACACACACACACACACACACACACACACACACACACACACACACCAGTCTCTAGAACACGGGTTCCCAATCTTTTTGGGGCAAATGACCCCAAGTAAACATTATGATTATTTATTTATTTATTATTTTTTTTTTTTTAAGATGTATAATTTAGGACTACTGTAACATTTTCTTATGTCAGTAACACATGTATGTCAACATAAGTGACTGAAAACTACAACAAAATTCCTTGCATAATAAATTTTATAGACACGATTTGGGAGCAGCAGTAATGAGAGCTGCATTATTATTCACACCCTCACCTGCGTACTTCATGCACCTCCGGATGATTTAAAGCCGATAATGACTCGACGGCACTTTAAAAACGTTCCTGTCGGTCAGGTTTCCAGGGCAAACTGTAAATTGTTGAGCTATTTTATGCCCAGTGACATTAAACACCCTGACGAGCTCGTTCTCTTTTAAAACTTTCTGCTGTCGTCATGATTGTTGTCATGGGCTGCATCTCAAATCGAGACTTTATCAAAACTTTATCAGACTCTGCCATTCAAAAGTATCTACTGATTTAGAAAATCCAGAAGGCTGGTATGCAGAACAAGACCGTTCGGTAGGTGTGAAGGCGAAATGAGAGGTTTTTAAAATTCAAACACTAACTGTAATAGGAAAACCAGTTAGTGCTAGTACTCGGTAATAGTCTAGAATGGTACATTTGAGACATAACGCTAGTTTTGGAAAAAAAAAAAAAATTTTTAGCTGAACTACAGTAGTGCAGCGTGTCAGGATAGTGACTCAAATAGCACCTATTAATGAATGTGACTCCCGGTAACTTTTCAAAATATTAGCACGCAAAGTCTGTCTTTGATATTTTTTTAATATTAATTTGCAATAATTGAATGTAGTAATAAATCGAGGAAACATAGTAGGAGATTGTGAGTTTCTCTCACAACCCGATTTATAAATAACCGCTAGTTTGGGAATCCCTGGTCTAGAGGTTCGCACAGAATGGTGCAAAGGAGAATGGCTGTAGTGTAGTAACTCAAATAATCCCTTAATAATAACTTATACTGTGTGCATCTTTAACCAGGTGAGCTTGAAATAAAACAGCCGAGAAGATCTTGTTTAAATCCACTTCCTGTTTCTTTTCTTTTTTTTTTAAAATGCGTGCAGTATGAGTGAAGTGATTTTTCTTGCTGGTCAATTCAAAACAAACAGGTTCTGTATGTGTACTCTGTTCTTGCTTCAGGATATTTTTCAGGATCTATATGTGTACTCAGTTACACTTTTGTGTACAACTTGTGCTTGTCACTGAGTTGCTACCACGCCATCTTTCACATGGGGACGTGTATGTAAATATACCTTAATTATATACCCTAGTATATAATTAAGACATTACGGGTACCTTAGATGAATTTTAAAGGTACACTACATAAAAACCCTTCCAGATGAAATGTACACACTAATGAACCAGATGTACCACTCCACTCAAGTAGTCAAAAGTAAAACAGTCAGGTGAACCAACTAAGTTTTTCAGGAAAAAGCCTCAGCAGGTGGGATTTGAGATGGTTTGCTGTCCCACTATTTTGTAATAATCTAAGAATTAGACTATAGCTCTATTCTCAGAGGTAGCACTAAGTCAGAAGTATAAACGTTACGCACAAACAGCAGTTTTGTCAGCGTCTAACTTCAGATGGGGGGGGGGAAATTATATAAAGGTACAAATGTAACGCTCAGCCAGATGAACTGCTTCTCTGCTAGTCTGAGTTTTATATATACAACAACAAATATGAGCTCTACAGAGTTAGTAATCCAGTACCAGTGAAGCCATGACCAGAAGTAGACATCAAATAGAACTGATCTGAAACATTTGTCCAATTAATCATATGATATTCACATAGGACATGGTCAATTGACTTAAGTTTGCTGAACGTGGTGGATCTTCTTCTTCTTAAATCTCTCGCGATTTAGCTCTCTGTCTCTCTTTATTCTAGGTGAGGGAGGTGTTTGATGCGTCTCCGTTCCCTCATAGGCCCAACAGCGTGTCAATCATGGATGGTACCGATGAAGGTGTGTATATCTATGACCTCTCAAGAGCATGACGACCGAAACCACACTTTGTACATCATCTAGTGTACTATTTTGACATACATGAAGTTTATAGTTGTTGTGATCAATCACGTGCACTCATGAAATCCCTACAATACACCACAGTAGGTAATGATGTCAATAATAGATATCATACATCGCAGTTGTTTAAAGCTGGATTTACGCTGTATGATTTTAACCCTGATTGTGTCGTCACACACAAAAATCACATATTCCTTGGTCGCGAGTTGAGGTCGGCGTCCTTAGACGGCATAATATGGCGTCTACTGGTGGCTGATTTTAGCGTCATCAGGACCAAAGACAGTCAACAACAAAGTTCTGGCAGTGTCAGAAATGTGCAAATGTGGCACAACAAAAACACTGCAGCTTTCTTTTTGTTCAGCTCCTGCTAAAATAAACATGCAAACAAAACCGCTGGCTTTACTGGCAAGAGTTGCATGCAGTGGGTGTGTGTAGGTGTGTGCGCATGGACCATGCACTCCATTCTGGTGCGTGTTCAGCCCAGCAAGCAGACTTGCGCTATCATATTATTTACCCTGGTTAAACGAGATAAAGGAAACCTGCTTGTCTGCCACGTAAAGAACTTGTAGAGCGGGAAAAAAAATAATTGTTGTTCATATTGAATTGTATCACGGATGTACAATTAAAAATAAAATGGGTTTCTCTGTGATAAACTCTGCCCATTGAATTTAACTTCCTGCACCTGTGAGGTCACACCAGTTTACATACAGTCATGCGGGAAAAAAATAAGTACACCCCATGGAAAGTGTTGGCTTTTTTTGACATATTTGGAAAAGCAAACATTTGATCCTCTTTGAAGCAGTGTGTATTAATAAAGGTGATGCATTCCTATCAAATGACACATAAAATTGAAATTTTTGTAGTAATTTTCACAATTTAAATGAACAAAAAACAGATCAGTCACATGTAAAAAGTATGTACACCCCTAAATTTGGGGTGATTTAGATTAGAATGTGATTAGAACCTGCTTAGGGAGTGCAGGTGGAACCTGTCTTATTTAAACCCCTCTCATATCTAGTGTCTGGTATTCCCTTTGCTATTGAGGTGTGTGGTGTCATCATGCCAAGATCTAAAGAGTTCTGTAAGGCCTTCAGAAAAAAGGTTGTGGATGCCTATGAGTCTGGCAAGTGATTTAAAAAGATCTCCAAATTATTTGAAATACATCATTCCACTGTAAGGAAAATCATCTACAAGTGGCGCAGATTTCAAACGACTGTCAATTCGTCCAGGACCGGTCGCCCCAGAAAATTCAGCCCAAGAGCAGACCGTCTGATGCAAAAAGAAGACTCCAAGAACCCCAAAATTTCATCACAGGATCTGCTAGTAAGTCTTGCAACTGTTGGTGCCAAACTGCATTCTTCTACAATCAGAAAGAGATGCACAAATTTGACCTGCATGGGAGGCGTGCCAGGAAAAAGCCTTTTGCAAGACTACAGTTTGCCAATGAGCATATATGCAAAGACCAGGCCTTTTGGAATAATGTGCTCTGGACAGACGAATCAAAGATAGAGTTGTTTGGCCACAGTAACAGCAGCCATGTTTGGTGCAGACCAAAGACAGCTTTTCAGGAGAAGCACCTCATACCAACTGTGAAGCACGGTGGTGGAAATGTTATGGTTTGGGGTTGCTTCACTGCCTCAGGCACTGGACAGCTTGCATTTATTGATTCAACTATGAATTCTGCATCAGATCAAAGAGTGCTTGAAGATAATGTGAGGCCATCTGTCTATGTGGACCTTTCAGCAGGATAATGATCCTAAGCACACTAGCAAATCCACAAAGGAATGGGTCAAAAAGAAGAAACGAAGGGTTATGGAATAGCCTAGTCAAAGCCCGGATTTGAATCCCATCGAAATGTTGTGGGAGGATTGGAAACAGGCAGTACATGCAAGAAAACCTTCAAACATCTTGCAACTGAAAGAATATTGTTTGGAAGAGTGGTCAAAAATTCCAGCAAGTCTGGTGGACAATTCTGCAGGAACACCTACAAGAAGTTATTTCTGCTAAAGGGGGCAATACTAGCTTCTGAGGCCAAGGGTATACTTACTTTTTCCGCAGAAGAACATCACATCTGTTGAAAAAGCTAATTTTCCTTTTGTTTTTTGTTTTTTCAAGTATATCACCTTCATTAATAGGCACTGTTTCAAATATGATCAAATGTATGCTTGTCCAAATATGTGTAAAAAAAAAAAAAAAAAAAAAAAAAAAGGCAACAATTTCCATGGGGTGTACTTATTTTTTCACGTGACTGTAAGCCAGTTAACAGGATGGAGATCTGATCTGTCATTGCATACCACAGAGGTGTTAAAATGCGCTTTTACAACATAATGAGTTATTACTACTACTAATATTATTACCGGTTTTATTTACGTGTATAGCACCTTTCTTAAACTCAACATCAGTTTACAGACTGCATGACTGAAAACCGAAATTGGACTTGTGACAAAATAAAAAAAGGAAAATAAATCAGAATTGATTGATGTTGGTAGAATAAGGACAAATAAATGAGGACGAATAGCATGCCAGAACTAAACCAAATCACATGGGAAACAATATTAATAGTTTAATTATATGGATAATCTTAATAGTAGAAACATACAGGCTGTAGTGTAATCATCCACAGCACATTCATAACTATGATATTGTTTAGCGTGATTATTCCACAAACTACGTGTCCTTTACATTGTCATGGAAATGACACTATTGTCAAAGCCTAATAGTGCTGAATTATTTACCACAGAGGGCCATAACGTGTATAATATACTCTCAGGTACGCTGATGATGCGCAGTTTGTGTTGTTTGCAATCGTTTACTTGAAGAATAAAATCTGGGCCAAATGTGTGTGACTGTGTCCACTGAGCATGATGCCGACCTGCCAGCCTTTACGCTTTTTTTTTCATAGGAACTCTGCATATCGGCGTACACTCCTACGATTTATCGCTCAAGAACACGCAATTATAGCTAAGTCACTGGTGGAATCCTAACTTGACAGGAATTAAGGAAGAGATTGCACATTTACTTGAAGCACGTTGCCTGTGATTCGGCTTCTTTCTGTTCCAAGTATGTCACATTCTCTGTCTCTACCTGGTGCTGTAACGCGGCGTCAGCATTCCGTGCCCTCACACGATCACGTCACTCCATCACATTTCGCTGCCCAACATCAAAGAAGGAGTCGCAGATTGAAATTTTGTTGTATAACGTATCCAGCGGCGTCTAATGCATAGCTGAGGCTTTAATCCAATCCTCTAAAGTAGTTCCTCTGAGCAGTAACGAGTGCAGAGGATAATGTCCCCACTTAATCTGCACAAACAGATTATCTTCCATTAATTCACTAAGCATCAAATGTCATTTTCTTTAAAGATATGTATTTAAAAAAAAAAACAAAAAAAAAGAACCAAGGTCTGCGGCCTGGGCAGAGTTTAAAGAATTGAAAGCTTTGATTTTACACAGGCATCTCTGTATTCAGCTAGAAGAGAACAATTATTACGAATGTGACAGACTTAACATTGTTAATGTGTGACGTAAGTAGTGTTGAACGGTTTGCTGTCATGTATAAATTATTCAGTTGATATTTAAGTGAATAAATGCCAATGATTATAATGTTTAATTTATTAATGAATACATTTTAATGGTTTATAGTTCAGATTTAATGTTCTGGAACGTGCATGTGACCAAGTTAGTTCTTGTTCTCACTAGCGTTAAAACAACTGTCATTCCTTCAGCCTTATTTCGTTTTCTCTCTCTGACTCTTCCTCTCTCGCTCTCTCTCTCTGACTCTTCCTCTCTCGCTCTCTCTCTCTGACTCTGTCTCTGTCACTCTGTCTGTCTCTGTGTCTCTCTTCTGTCTCTCTCTCTCTCTCTCTCTCTCTCTCTCTCTCTCTCTCTCTGTCTCTCTCCCCCTCTCTCTGACTCTTCCTCTCTCGCTCTCTCTCACTCCCTCTGTCTCTCTCTCTCTGTGTCACTCTCTCTCACTCCCTCTGTCTCTCTCTCTGTCACTATGTCACTCTTGCTCCCTCTGTCTCTCTCGCTCCCTCTGTCTCTCTCTCTGTCTCACTCTCTCTCTCTCTCTCTCTCTCTCTCTCTCTCTCTCTCTCACTCTCTGCGTCTCTCTCTCTCTCTGTCTGTCTCTGTGTCTCTCTTCTGTCTGTCTCTCTTCTGTCTTTCTCTTCCTCCCTCTATCTCTCTCTCTCTCTCGCTCTCTCTCTCTCTCTCTCTCTCTCTCTCTGTCTGTCTCTCTGTCTCTCAATACAATTCAATTCAACAAGCTTTATCGGCATGACCATGTACATGTACAGTATTGCCAAAGCATTACAGGAATGAAAAACTGTTCTTAATAAACATTATTTTAGTGTTCGTATTAACATATTATTATCGGAATCTGAATGAACACATTGTATTAGTGTCCGTCTAGAAACATGGAGATGAGAGAATAGAAACCAAGTGTCAAAACAAATATTGATATCTTAAAGAAGTGTTTAAAAAAAAACAAAAAAAAAACAACAACTCTGTGACTCTGTGTCTCTGTCTCTGTGTCTGTCTCTGTGTCTGTGTCTCTGTGTCTGTGTCTCTGTGTCTGTCTCTGTGTCTGTCTCTGTCTCTGTGTCTGTCTCTGTGTCTGTCTCTGTCTCTGTCTCTGTCTCTGTGTCTGTCTCTGTGTCTGTCTCTGTGTCTGTCTCTGTGTCTGTCTCTGTGTCTGTCTCTGTGTCTCTGTCTCTGTCTCTGTGTCTGTCTCTGTGTCTCTGTCCGGACTCTGTCCTGTGTTGGGAAACTTTACAAATGCTGAGATTGTTATAAAGCACTACCACTCAACATGCCTTCCATTAAATATTACATAAACGTAAATATGCAAATATTGCATAAAATAATATAACAAAAAACTTTACCACATCAACAGTTATGTTTTAATTGGTTAAACAACACATTTTTCAAAAAAATATGTTTATAAGTCTTGGATTATGTGGACTGTTTGCCTGTACAAGTCCCTGTGTTTTGAGCTGTTACTATAGAAACAATAACGTATTAGAGTGAGCGCATTAATATAAAACCATCGTTCATGTTACAGCTGGAACTGTTGCTCGAGTCGTGCTGTTGTACAGAAATAACGCACCCTTTCTGACCAATCAGATTAACTAAGTACCACTGTGTTGAAAGAGCTCCATGTTAATTCTATACAGTGACACAAGCATGGTTACATGTTTTTGTTTTTTTCCGTACAGGGGTCTCTGCTTGGATCACCGTAAACTTTTTATTAGGTGAGAGACTGTAATTTTATCATCTTCCATCCATAATACGAGCGCTTAATACATTTACATGACAGCAGAATATTACATTTTAATAGTACTATATGTATCTTAATATTATTGTGTCTGTGTAGTTTAATGGGTCTAAAATCCATGAATAAATAATGACAGTAACGTGTAATAACAATAATGTTATTAGCTGCTGTGGTCTGTTATGTGTTTTTCTTTTTTTTTGCCACATCATTATGGGTTTATCAAATATTTTTGCAAGGAGATGGAGGGTAAAAATGTGATGCATCTCAAAAGCGCTTCCTATAAACAGACAGAATGTTGCAATTTAGGAAGAATTATTCTTTTTTTTCCCCCTCATTGCTTTTCTCTTTATTTTTCTTCATTTCCCCTGCTTTTTCTATCCTCTTCTTTTTTTCTTGTTTCCTTTTTTTTAATTTCCTGTTCTCCCTTTTTCTTTACTTTCTTTGCATTTTTTTTTTCTTTTCTTTTTTTAAAAAAAATCTTTGTTTTTGTGTTGTATTCTCTTCTCTTTTTTCTTTTATTTCCTTTTTGACTGTACCTTTCCTTGTCTTTTATTTTTCTTTCTTTCCTCTCCTTTTCTTTTGTTTTTTCTTTTTGTTACTTTATTTCATGTTTTAATTTTTTTTTTATTCTTCTCTTTTCATTTGGTCCTCTGTTTTCTTTTCCATTTCAACTGCCCTTGGTTTTCTTTACATTTTGTGTCTGCACCTCTCTGTCTATCTCTCCCTTTCTCTCTTTTTGTGACTTCCTTTCTCTCTCTCTCTCTCTCTCTCTCTCAGGTGGTCTTCATGGGTCTGAAGTTCCCACAGTGGGCATGCTGGATCTGGGAGGTGGCTCGACCCAGATCACTTTCTCGCCACAGGACGAGGTTAGACATGCGTGCACACACACACACACACACACGTGCGTACTCACTTGCACACACAGAGACACACACTTGCACACAGTGGTAATGTCTCATAATGAATCCGTGTCTCACTTCACAGACTATCAGGATGACCTCCTGTCTTCTACTGCAGTGGTTCCCAACCCGGGGGTCGTGACCCCCACTAGGGGTCACTAAAGGTTTACGGGGGGTCGCCAAGCTCACTAAAGCTTGAGGGTTACAAGAGGAAGAAATAAGATAGGGTTTTTTTTTTTTTTTTTTTGTAAAACAGCACGATAAATAAATCCATTTTAACATGGAGAATTTTTTAGTTGTGTATCGTGAGAGTGGGAAAGGACGGACGAAGCTTTAAAAAAACGACGTGTCAAAATTCACATTGCTTGTTCTAATTGTACAGTGCAACACTCAAAACAACAGGGTAACTGGTCAAACGAATGAATATAGCAAAGTGCCAGGGAGAAGAGAAAAGTGTATGCGCTAAAAAGAAAACAAGGATTTATTTGGACAGTTAGTGTTAATATTGGCACCCTTGGTAAATATGAGCAAAGAAGGCTGTGAAAAATTGTCTTTATTGTTTAACCTTTTGATCTTTTGTTCAAAAATTCACAAAAATACTCTGCACTCATGGATGTCAAACAATTGCAAACACAACACAGGTTTATAAAAAATCTTTGTTAAATATAGATGTGCAACAATTATTGGCAAAAATATGTTTGGAGTATATTCCCATTATTTTACTTTTTTATTTATTTATTTATTTGGTTTTTTTTTTTTAGTACACCTGGGTGAACAGGAAATTGTTCATCCATGACTTCCTGTTTCACAGGGGTATAAATATGAGTTAACACACAGGGCAAATTCCCTTAGTCATACATAACAATGGGTAAGACCAAGGAATATAGCTGTGATGTGCAGCAAAAGGTTGTTGAGCTTCACAAAATGGGAAGTGGCTATAAGAAAATAGCACAAGCATTGAAAATGCCCATTTCCACCATCAGGGCAATAATTAAGAAGTTCCAGTGAACTAGAAATGTTATGAATCAACCTGGAATTGGACGAGTGTCTATATTGTCTCAACGCACTGTGAAGAGGATGGTTCGAGTGGCCAAAAAATCTCCAAGGATCACAGCTGGAGAACTACAGAAGTTAGTTGCGTCTTGGTCTAGTCAGCTCTCTGGTGACCATCAAAACGATTGCACGCAACAAGCTAGACGTGCACAATGACTTTCGTCTGGCTGTCACGAAAATCACGCCTGCTATCCAATCTCTAGCTCAAGAAATGCAGGCCCAAAGCTCACATTAAATAGCCTTTCACACTTTAAAAAAAAAATAATAATAAAAAATAAAAAGCCAAGACTCTCGCTCGCTCTCTCTCATCGTTCAATCAGTTCCTGATTGAACGATGCCTTCTTCTTTTTCTTTTTTTTGTGACTAGGTCACAACATGTATAGGGGGATTGAGGACTAATTTATCCTGTCATTAGATGAATCTCAGCCGTGTAACAGCTTTGTGAGTAAAATAGTGGTTTTGTGGCTCATAAATTTTGTGTTTCCAGTCCGATATTTTTGTCATTTATGTGATTTAATGCTTATTAAATGCCATTTTGAAAATTTCTCATATCAGCAGGAATTAGCTTTCAGTAGCTCGACACAACATAAGCTAAATTCACGTACATCTTGGACTACATCTACATACAGTACTTTTATATACTGTATCATGTATCTCCACAGTTTCATATATATTTATATACATTTGTGCAGTTGTTTATTTTTAATTTATGTTTCAAATTTATGCTGCTATATTGCTTATATTCTCTATCGTCTCTTGTCCCTGGAATTTCCCACCCGGGATTGGAAAATGTCTTGTCGTATTTTATCAAGATAAATCTTTCCTGACTTTTATGTTATGATTCCTCACAGAAAACCATCCAGACCTCCCCGATCGATTATGTGACGTCGTTTCAGATGTTCAACAGTAGCCGCACCCTCTATTCGCACAGGTAAAGTGGGCGGGGCCTGGTGCTGGTGTGTGCTCACATAGGTTGTGTTGTAAAGAGCAACAAGATAGTGCTGCTAGACTAGTGTGTGTGTGTGTTTGTGAGAGAGAGAAGATCCGCATGTATAATCAAAGCTCTCACACTGATGATTAGAGCGTAAGCACTCAAGCCCTTTAATTTAGAGAGTCTAAGCAGAACCTTAGATTGCTAGATTACTGGTTTAATTGATGCACTCCAATTAATCCAGTGGAGTGGGATGATTGACTGCTGACTTTAATTTCAATTTAATATACAACATAATGTGTTTACCTCTGTACACTGTTGCAAAGATAATTCAATTTTGGCAAGCTCGTTCCTGATTGGATAGGTCAGTGACTAAATTAAAATATTTGACGTGATAATATTTGCTCCCTCTGTCCCTCTCCTCAGCTACCTGGGACTCGGTTTGATGTCCGCCAGACTGGCTGTGCTGGGAGGGGTTGAAGGACAGCCTGGTATGTGCTCTTTCAATCTCTACTCATCTTTGGCATTTAAAGACCTCATCCCCTCCTCCAATAAATAAGCCATTATCTAATCTCTTAACACCAAAGATTAATTTCTTGGAGGCCAGCTGTTGCAGCGATTTAGTACAAGCTCAGGCTCAAAGTGATGCTGCAGTTCACTGCTGGGATTATCATTTTATACACTTGAAATTTTAATCAGATTTTTTTATTTGTTGTTGTTATGCAACACCATCCTGGTTCTATCAGTGTGCTTTGTTTTTTTGTTTTTTTTCTTAACTGTATTTGTATCCGTGTCACTAGATAGCATTATGGATCTAGCACTGTAACTGACAGTAATGTCCACAGGATGGCAGACGTTTGCCACTTTGTCAATGTTAGACATTAGAGGATCACATATCTGAGAGTTCTATTAATGATGACTTGGAATCTGGTCCCAGATTTGGTTTGAAAAAAGATTTTCAAAACTATAAGCTTTGAGCTATAAGAAAAAGTGTAAACTGTGTACAAGGTGAGCCAATATTCACTCTCCCAATGGTGTTTGATGCTGTTGCTTCCTTCAGTAGGGGGCGGTCAGGAGCTGGTGAGTCCGTGTCTGGCACCAGACTACACAGGAGAGTGGGAGCATGCAGAGGTCACCTACACCCTAAAGGGCCAGAAAGCAGGTATGCAACAGTGGCCCTGTCTCAGTTCACACCTACCACATTTCCATAGATCTGTGGCCAAGTCACAAATCCACTCTACCTCACTCTATTATTGGCCCAGTCCCAAATCCAGCATTCCTCATTCCTTCAATGGGCCCTGTCCCAATTCATGCCACCTCACTCCTGTGTAGTGGCCTAGTCCCAATTTGGATCTTGCCCCTATTTGGCCATACCATGCTACCCTAGTGATCTATTCCAAATTCACCCTGCCTTACTCCAATAGTGGGCCAGTCACAATTCAATTTATCCTACTTCCTTGGTGGGCCAGTCCAAATCCCCTCTACCTCACTCCCTCAGTGGTCCAGTCCCAATTCCCTCTAATCCCAAATATAATCTAATCAACTCCCTAAATGTCCCAGTCCAAAGTCACACCAGCTCCTGCCTCCAGTGTTGTCCATTTTGGTCATAATATCCTTCCCATTGTCCTGGTCTCAATTTACCATACTACCTAACTGGCCCAGTCCCAGTTCACTCTACCTCGCTGACTCGGTGGGCCAGTCCCAGTTCACTCTACCTCGCTGACTCGGTGGGCCAGTCCCAGGTCACTCTACCTCGCTGACTCGGTGGGCCAGTCCCAGTTCACTCTACCTCGCTGACTCGGTGGGCCAGTCCCAGTTCACTCTACCTTGCTCATTCAGTGTAGTAGTTTCATTTCACACTAACACACTGACCCAGTGCCAATTCACTCACCTCACTTCCTCAGTGGGCCAGTAACTCTTCCAAGTTCCAAATTCAGAACCTGAGTGGCCCAAATCTAATTTAGCCCTGCCTCACTGTCCTGATGGTCAGGTCCCAAATGAGAACATCTTCATGACCACTTTCACTTCTTCAAATTTCATAATAGTGGAAAAAGTGTTTGTCATTATACTTATTTATACTTCAAAGTATAACACCAGTGTGTGTGTCTGTGTGTCTGTGTGTACATGATGCCCTGCGATAGCGTCCCATCCTGGGTGTATGGATAAAGCTAGATTAATGTATGAATGAATGAATAATAAAATGCCTTCATGTAAAGGGCACAGACTAGATGCCGAGGGTCAGGCCAGTCCAGGTTTTTTTGTTAATCATAATTTGTGATCTAGTCATTGATTTTTGCGTTTCAGGAGAGCCCATCTACGAGTCATGCTTGAGCAAAGTGGAGAAGATGATCTACAAACGAGTGCAGAAAGCAGAAGAGGTGAAACACATGGAGTTCTATGCATTCTCATATTACTACGACCGTGCTGTGGACCTGGGCCTCGTCGGTATGCACTGTACATCTTAGAAAGGCTCATATATTATCAGCTATCTCACTCTGTCATCATAAACACTGCATTTTATCACATTGGTCTCTCGGACTCTCTCTGACTCAGATGAGAAGAATGGAGGCTCCCTTCGAGTAAGCAACTTCATAGATGGTGCCAAAAAAGGTAAGTTGAACTGTTTATGCTGTCTACTCGTATCACATACAGGACATTACAGTTAATTTTAGTATTAGAGGATAAAAATAGACGCATAGAAAGCAGGAAAGTTTTTTTTTTTTTTTAGGGTCATGTGTAATTGGACAGTTGTCTGTTTAGTTGTTCATTGAACAATGGCTTGCTGAGTCAACAATAGTTCACATACGAGATTTAGGTTTGCACCCAGAGTGTGTTAATGGTGCCTCTCAACAGGAGGTCCGCTGAATAGGAGTGCTAGATATTAGAATGAACTGTAATTCCTACTCAGATTGTCCAGTTATAGATGAATTGCAGCTGGCATTCTGGGGTGTAAAGTCACTCAAAAAGGAAATAAATCTTTTAAATAACAGCATGGTTTCACAATATGCACAACGCACCCGTACTTTTACAATAAAAATTCCAGGTTTTATAGAAATACAGCTTAGAAAGAACCCGAAAAGTAGTAAACTTGTGCTGTATGATATTCATTTGCATATTGGAACCTGATTGGCTTTTATATTTTATGACATAACACATTATTTTGCACATATTACAGCTGAGTCTGAACGCGACCAATTAATAAGTGCTTAAATACAAAGACTTTGTTGAAATACTGTAATATTTTTTCCTTATCGTCATTCTTTTACTTTGGTTTTGTTTTGTCACTAATAAGCTGTAATAAAACATAAACTCCAGCTGTCCAGAAACCCTTTGAGTGAATGTGTACAGTTAATAAATTGTATTTAATTCATTTAGCAGAGATTTTTGTCCAAAGAGACTGGCAAGTGAACAGAGAAGGTGGAGATGTTGAATAAGTGTGACATGTGCCTGAAAGTTAGAAGGTAAAGTGTGTGTTTATGGATGAACTGTTTATGTTCAATGTGCAGTGTGTAAGAACATGGAGGCTGGTGCAGGAAAAAACCCTTTCCTCTGTCTGGACCTCACCTACATCTCAGTGCTGCTGCAGGAGCTCGGCTTCCCCCTGGACAAGGAGCTGAAGGTACACACACACACACGTACACACACACACGCACACACACAGAAATAGAGAGAGAGAGAAACACCACACACACACGCACCAAGATTGAGACACGCACATCGCGACGTACAGTACTGTGCAAAAGTTTCAGGCACATGAAAAGAAATGCTGTAGAGCAAAGATGCCTTCAAATTAATGAAATTAAATGTTTCTACATTAAAAAAAAAAAAAAATACAGTAAAGAGCAGTAAAGAGTAGTAAATAAAACAAAGTCAATATTTGGTGTGACAAAAAAATAAAAATAGTAGTCTCCAGTACAATGTGTGCAGTTTTATAAGGAAATGAGCTGGTAAGTTTTATTGAGCATCTTGCAGAACCAGCCACAGTTCTTCTGGAGACTTTGACTTTCACACTCGCTTCTTATTTTTGCAGCAAAAACCCAGCAGCCTTCATTGTGTTTTTTGTCTGAAAAGTGTTTTTTGTACTGACTTGATAATGTAGAAGTCATAAAATAAAAAAAATCTATAACAAAGTTTGTACTAAAAATAATAGGGTGCCTAAAACTTTTGCACAGTACTGTACATGCATAGAGATGCGTGCACACACACACACACACACACACACACACACACACACACACACACAGACACACACACAGACAGCCAGTTTGTGTGTGTGTGTAATGTACTGAACCTGCTCACTGCATGTTTTTTTTTTCATTATAATGACTGTCATATGTTAATTAGGATCATCATTCTTTGTCAGTCATCCACACATTAACATGTTATTATTTGTACGTGTTTCAGCTGGCCCGAAAAATCAACGATGTAGAGACGAGCTGGGCTTTAGGAGCCACCTTCTATTACATGGAATCTCTCCGCAGACATTAACCAGGTCCAGTTTTCACATTTGAGTACAAAAGACTTCATAGGCTTTTACGATGTAAAGGGTAAAGACCCTGATGACCTGAGAACAAATCAAGCGCCTGACGAGGAGATTGCTGATGTAGGAACAGCTCATTTCCTCCTGTTAAACTGTTCATGGACATAAACCTGTAAAGGAACAGCTGATCCCAGATCAGCACTCCGTCTGAAACGTATGAAGAAGTAGCACTAGTGTTGCACTAGATGAGAACTTTGTTTACATGCACACACAACAGGCCAACTAACTACCGTATATATAAAGTAGTCCCTTTATTTTTACAATGCAAAACACATCTAGACACACCTACGTTACGACTGTCCTTTGTTTTATTTTTTATTTTTTTCCAAACGTACAGTATGCCAGGGTTCTTTCACACCCCTGGAATAGTATAGAAATCCAGAAAATGGGTAAAAAAAATTTTTGGATATTCTTTTATCAAAGACTCAGACACTAAATAGATCTAAATATGTCATATTTAGACTTTTTTATTTTTTAATTCTCTGTTCTAACACAGCTGAAATCCTCATTTAATTTTTTTTCTTTTTCATGAGCCAGTAAATGAACCCCTGTGGCGCTTTACCACCCCACAGCTTCCCGGTTCAATCCTGAGCTCGGGTTACTGTCCTTGTGGAATTTCTGTGCATGTTCTTCCAATGTCCATGTGGGTTTCCTCCAGGTTCTCCGGTTTACTTCCACACCAAAACAGTGGGTGGATTGACTATGCTAAATTGCCCCTAATTGCGAATGAGTGTGTGCACGGTGCTCAGCTCAGGATGCACTCACACCGCCTCTCACCCCGTGTTCCCGGAATAAGCTCCAGATCCACCACGACCCTGACCAGGATAAATCGCTTACTGAAGATGAATACCGAACATACAACGTCTGGGAAAGATCTGGAAGGTCACCAGTAAACTGTGTGTGTGTGTATATGTGTGTGTGTGTATATATATATATATATATATATATACTGAAAATACTGTTTTCTGAGCCCTTTTTAAAAAAATTTTTTGTCTGTGTGCAAACATAGCAGATGATTAGTGTATAAACCATGAAATTCCATAAAAAGTCATGTCAGCGAAATGCTCTAAACCAAGTTTGCAACTCTGAGCCATGATTCTGTCGATTATTATAATATAATCTCTCATATTATAAATTAAAAAATAAATTAAAGATTATTCAGCCTTATTTCAAGCTTATTTCAACCTATTTCACTGCATACTAGTTTTTATTATTCTTTCTATAAATAAATGCTCAAAATTGAACCTTGGAATGAGTTAAAATGCCTACTAATAAGTTTAATAATCTTATATTTGGGTTATAAAACTCTTATACTAGGAAATACTAGCTACATCTGAACGTGTTCAAGATATTTTCACTTGCCGAGATGTTATTTCTTGCAGTGCTTGCTCCAGTCCTATTCAGGGTGTACAACATCCTCCCAATTTTCTACACTAAAAAAAATGGAGAGTTTTTAGAGCGTATTACAAAATATAAAAATGCGTTTTGAATGAAAGTAACTTGATGAGTTAGAGGAGATGGTGTACATTTGGATGCTACCATTTCATGTCGTGTCTATTATTAAAAGTTGGACAGGGAAGGCCAGGCCTGACATTGTTAATGTTCGGGCCTGGGATAAAACCTTTTGGTTTTTAACTAAAATATGTTGATCAGATAAACTTATTTCACTGGTTACTGATCGCCCAGGCGAGGGAAAACTTCCCCGCTTTGGAAATGCAAACCTGAGCCCCAGTTTCTGATCAGATTGCTGACAATTTGACACGACTCAGACATTCTCAAAGGCGTAAGACGTTAACAAGACCGTGCTGCTTATATGATCATATCTTGGACCAACTCTCGGACTAACATCAGATCTTTG
Source organism: Cranoglanis bouderius (assembly GCA_023630585.1). Lineage (NCBI taxonomy): Eukaryota > Metazoa > Chordata > Actinopteri > Siluriformes > Cranoglanididae > Cranoglanis > Cranoglanis bouderius. The sequence goes on from CM042543.1 coordinate 5,056,010, forward strand.
GCGTGCATGTAAACAGAGTTACTGTTAAGTGCACTGAAAGTGATTAAAATGCCTGTAAAGCCTGAGAAATGGGAAACATAAAGTATTCAAACAAATACATATGTCTAGATGCAAGGAAGCTAATAAAAATACATATGTTACACAAACTGTCACACACACACACCCACACACACACAACTTGGGACTACTACAGAAATGTCACAGAACAAATGTTTTATTTGTATTGCTGGTCATTTGCTCTCTGGGGAAAAATGTGTTTCTGTATCTTGATTGTATTTGATATTGATTTTTCTACAGAATGTGAGATGAAATACCTCTCCTGTGCTGAATGTTCTTGATTTAAGTATGAAACGTGGTGAAACATGAGCCGCTTTGCATTTGTACCATGATGAAGCATGCCATAATATACTATTGAGGTCTTTTTTTGAAATATAAAGCTGAAAAATTAACTACATCCTTGCCTCTGTTTGTTCTTTCACATGGGTTAACTATAAACCGTGTGCAAATAGTTATTTTGAAGTCCATCTTTCTTTCTCTCTCTCTCTCTCTGCGCTTCATTTTCTTTCTTCCTGGTGAGCACGTTTGCCTCACACCTCCAGGGTTGGGGGTTCGATTCCCACCTCTGCCCTGTGTGCTTGGAGTTTGCATGTTCCACCTGTGCTTCAGGGTGTTTCCTCCGGGTACTCTGGTTTCCTCCCCCAGTCCAAAGCCATGCATTGTAGGCTGACTGGCATTTCCAAATTGTCTAGTGTGTGAATGGGTGTGTGAGAGTGTATGCGATTGTGTGCTGTAATGGGTTGGCACCCTGTCCAGGGTGTCAACTGCCTTGGGCCCCATATCCCCTGGGATAGGCTCCACGACCCTGTGTAGGATTAGCGGTACAGAAAATGGATGGATGGGTTTGCAATAAAAAAAAAAATACTGGATGGAACAATCTATGTAAGTGTCATTTGTCATCTTAAGCCTTTGAATACTTGTGCAAACCGCTGTATATAATGAATTCCCAATAGTCCAACATTGCAGTATAACTGAAAAATAATAATTGTAAGGTATATTCATTACTGACAATAATAAACCTAATCTAGAACGCAAGCTAGGCTAATTAGTTATCTGAAACTACTGGTAAGAGCGTTGTTATGGCTACCAGGGACGTCTCGTGAGCTGTTTCTTTCACGTCAGCACAAAAGCCGCTTAAACTAGTGTTTTCTTCGATTTAAAAGAATAAAAAATAAAAGTGTTACTTGGAAAACTGTCAAGTGTGAAAACGGACAACAAAGCAGCATTGTAATCCCTCTACCGGGTGCTGTGACTGGTGTACTGTGGACGTTTGTACACTAGAGGGCGGTGTTTACTTAAAATGTGATGGATCAACTGTCCACTTTACCACAGAACATTTAGTGTAAACAAAATAAATACTACAACAAACCCAGGTTGTTGTTGTTTTTTTGTAACATCTGAACAGTGACTTTGCTATCCAGAAAGATGATTTGACAGACTTGGATACATTTGATATAAATGGAAGTCAATTAAATCAATAAATAAAATGTTACACCCCAAAACACTGGAAAAAAAAAAGGACCAAACTACACTTTTCCTTATCGTTCTGGTGGTACCATCAAGGAGACATCTGACATACCTTTAATAGGCATCTTTCACCTGGAAACATGAATATAGTATACCTATAGAAATCATTTAAAGTACATGTTTGGATCTAAAGGGCCACCAAATACCTTTAACACTCTACAAGCTAATTAAAGGGGTACCCAGGGAGGTTCCCAGGTAAGAGTTACATACTAAAAGGTACAACCCTGCTGAAAAAAAAAAACAAAAAAAACAGAAACCCTCATAGAATTTGTAGTGATTTTAATGTATTTTATTGGGAATCGTATTGGTTTTTGGTCCCTGTTGGTCTCTACTGGTAATTTGTTGCCTCCTCTTGGTGGCATGTTATGTCTAGGGGGTACCATTAAGGACCAATAGAACACCTTTGTCATTTGGTAATGGTTTTAATGGTTAACAGCTGATGGTTTGTAATGGTGCTTGTAGTGGAAACCATTAGAATGTCTGTGATGGTTTCTATTTTTTTTTGTTTTGTTTTTCAGCAAGGACCAAACTGCACTTTTCCTTAATGCTCTGGTGGTTAATAGGTATACCTATAGAAAGAATTGAAGGTATATATTTGTATATAAAGGGCCACCAAGTACCATTAAAACTTTAAAAGCCCAGGGAAAAATTACATACTAAAAGGTACAAAGAATGTACCCTTGATGGTTCCACCTCAGCAAGTTTGGTAGCTTATTTCTGAGAGCGTATATCAACATACTGTACATCTGCCCTTAGTGAGGGTGCGAACCACTAATATAGGCCATCATGAATGTATAATTGTACAAACCAATAAAGAATATACATATGCTTTTATGTATATGGTTCATACAACATTTACTCATGCATATGCTATTTTAATAACTAAACACAAATGTCAACATATGTATTTGCACATAACAGCATATACAGAAAATATACAGAACAGGAAGGCCAGTTCTTTTGTTTTTTGCGATACACTGGCTTTGCCTTTCCAATTCAGTCAGAGGGGACAGTAGCAACATTGAAGGACATGTAGCAGCATTTCTCAATCCTATGCAGTTCCTCATCTCAGTAGTTTCCCCTGTTCCAACTTGCCCATTTTCATTCATTCATTGGATAAAATCAAGCGTATTTTGAGTCATGTGTTTGAACAAAAATAGCACATGGTGGATCAAGAACACACCTTTAAACTGTACTCCCAGTATGTCAGCTGTTTCCCTTTATACATGATTCAAATTTAAACTTATTGGTCATTTGTAGGTTTTTTTCCAAACCGAGAATCAAATCAAGTGACGAATAAGTCATTGGGTTCAGTCACTGAAACGGGCTGAAAATTTCCTCCAAACTTTATTTTTTAAAGCTGAATATTCTATTAAGAACCATCAATATGTCTTAATGCTTTAATACAATAACATCAAATTAAGCATTAATTCCGAATAGCAAATCATGGGAGACAAAACATAGATGACATTTGTTCAAAAGGTTAAAACTGCTCCATGATGGCACAAGTGAAAGTACTGAAAGGGGAAAAAAAAGAAAGGCTACCAGATTCAGAGAAAGTTGTTGCACCATTCGGTCAGACACTGAGAACAGGAGGCCGCTTGCTTCGAATTGGCCCCGCTGGCATCCTTCAGCCACTCGGAGAATAGTTCAGAGTCCTTCCTCAGCAAAAGGAACTGACCCAACACTACAAACGCCTGAAACATACAGGAGTGCCACTGATTAGCATCAAGTGTCAGATGTTTATAGCATGTTTACAGGTGAAGACTCGTTCTCAACAAGACCTACACTCTCCTTTATGCAAAAAAATTTAAAAAAGCCAAAATACCAAGATCCTCTCCAGTTTTTACTAAGACAATCTTCCCCGCAATGTTCTTCTGTTGTCATTTGTGCTTTGACAGTTCGTCACAGCCACTGACGTTGTATTTCACTGCCTAATTTAGCATTTTATTGCATGTTCTGTTTTGCTACCAGCTCTGCATGTTGTATTTCCACCAACATATACTGCTTGTAGGTGGAAAATAAGCCAGGCAGTTATGTAATAAATGCAAATATGAATATATTTGCAAGTATTCTTTGCCCTAAACCTATTAGCAAAACTATCAGATTTAGCTGTTTTAAACATTTATACAGCGTTCAAGATTTTCACTGTTCTTACATTTTAGCTTCACTTAAACGGTTACCTTAAAATCTTTAAGAAACAGAATCTCAATTGAAAAATCTGAAATTTTAACAGGAATTGGTAATGTTGCATCTCTGGGAATCCTTAAATGTTGAATATACAAAGGACTCCCTTTTAGAAGAGAGTCCAATAGAACCTCTGTAGAAAGTTGGAAAGAATGCTTAAATATCCAAGGAACCCTTAAGAACCCCAAAGAGAGAGGAGGGAAAAAAAAAAACAAAAAAAAAAAAAAACAAGACAGGGGAAGACTACAAGCTCACATCATCTTTTTCCAAACATCATTTTGTAGGTCAGTCATTAAGCTCACTTTGTCAAAGCCCTGTTCCACCAGCTTCTTGCCCAGAACATCTCCAATGCCAGACAGAGCAGTGACCGGTTTATCCCCCATGGGCTCGGCCACGAAGTCCCTGTGCTTCTGAGAGGTGGTTGACATCCCAGGACTATCTGCTGCCCAAGTTCTCTTATAGCTGCTTCTCTCAGAAATGTGTCGGCAAGATGACATGAAACTGAAGATCTATACTGGAAGCATCAGCACATCTGGAAGGGAAACATTACAAAGAACTCAAGACAATGTGAAATACCAAATAAACATCTGGTACAACATGAGGTTTGATCACTTTAGGCACAAATCTGGTTTGTTTATATGGTATTTTTTTTGGTACTTTATGACCATACTTAGGAGGAGTCTTTTTGTAATTATTTTGCAGGTTAAACTATTGACTATTTTGCCACGGATAGTGTTGCGGCTTTCAGAATATCAAAAGAAAGATGCTAAATTGACACTCAGTATTTAATCCGACAAGTGAGTTATGGGATAAAAATGTGGTATCGAACACCAGATGTGGTGCTGGCCATGGTTCCTTTAGTTGACCAGCTTGCGCGTTGGTGGGGAGAATTTTGGTGTCACAGTTTGAAGTGACTAGCTTCATCTTCCTGTCTGTTAACAAAGTGAACTTTAAAATGAAATTTTTAAAAAATCAGAAATCCAAGCCCAAGTGTCAGTGAAAATAACACCGGAAATGGCAGCAGGTTTTGATCAGTCAACAAAAACCATGTAGCCCAGAACATGGCCGACGGTGGGAATTAAATTTGCACGTTTCTTACATCATGGTAGATAAACCTGCGTCACCTGGCAACAGAAAGCCAAGCCACGTTAATATGGCAACAGGAAACCAAGAAACAACAATGCATCATGGCCATGAAGGGGACACCATTTTTTACAAAGATCCTCAACAAACATAGGACACTGTTTGTTGAGGGTTGTGCTGGGAACCTCGGTGTGGTTTTCCTGAAATCAAAATTCATCTTTCAAGACTCTTTGCGACAATGCTGCTGATAAGACGATGCAAAAAAAAAAAGATCTTAGAATAGCTTCAATACAACTTATACTAAGCATCACAACAAAAACATGAATCTAACCAGTTCGTACTCATCACATTCTACGAAATACAAACCAAGCTTTGTGAGCACAATATCTCAGGACAACTCTCTCATCCACACGTCATACAATATACAAGTGTAAGCTACATTAATTAACAGCAATTAACTAATCATCAGTGTTAAGTACACACCAAAAGCAAGGCCGCAATTCCGGCTTAATAGTAAATTTTTTACTTACTACTGTAGTAAACTGTAAGTGATCTTTAATTTCCCTTTACACCAGTGTTTCAATGGCAGTGACCGTGACTCCTAATGGATTTACCTTCTAATGACATGTCTCACTCCCACCTGCACAGGTGAATCACGTTTTAAAAAAAACATCCAATCAGGAGAAAGAACCTGCATTATGAGGAGCACATTATGAGGAGGATCATGTGGTTCAATTCTAACTGCGTGAAAGTGAATGTGTTTCAATGCTTGCATGTTTGCAACTATTTTTTTTGAATAGTTTTAACCCTTTCATGCATAAATTATAAAATATATTTAGATTTTTTTTTTCCTAGATGTTTTTTTTAATCAATAAGTGTGTAAAAATTCTAATTAATTGTAACTTAACTGAAGTCAGCAGACATCAACAGACATCTTATTACTATTATTTTTTTGAAATTATTAACATTTTGCAGATTCTGCAAGGCGTATGTAAACTTATGACCGCAACTGTATATATTTGAAAACAGCCTTAAATTAACGGTCTGTGAGTGTGGACACCATACATAAAAATTAAAGGTACACTCTAATAAAAGTTTCGATTGATGTTCTTGTTAAAATTACCATTACCATTCATGTTTTTGAAAAATGAAGTGTAATGCTTGTTTAGAAGTAATATGATAGAATGTGCAGATTCTTTAGGTGTGGATATTATAAAGTAACTCTAAATATGCCTATAGAGCTGGTCTGTGTTATTATCAGATTAAAACAAACGTAGAAAGACAATGATTTTACTGAGATCATTACCAACTCGCAGCCTCCCTGTGACCTTGAGCTGACCCTCACAGCTCTCAGTGCAGCCTGTTGCCTCTCGTTAGTCCAAACATCTACAGTACGCAATTTACACGACTGGCTGTGGTTTGAAATCGCTGGTGTTTACATGGCATTCCCCTTTCACCCTAAATGTAGTCAATCAGCCAAGTCATGGTGTGTGTTTGTTGCTTTTAGTTTTGCACTAAGACCGATGTTGCTACCTTGGCAGAGAAGCTCATGACAACCAGAATAGCACTGTGCAAAACACATGTCTAATTCCTACAGACGATTCTCAGAAAGCATGGTTTATGCAAGATGTAGTGCAAAAAAAGTGGTTAGCACGTCTGCCTCACACCTCCAGGGTGGAGGGGTTCAAATCCTGTCTCTGCCCTGTACGCGTGGAGTTTGCATGTTCTCACTGTACTTCGGGGGTTTCCTCCGGGTACTCCGGTTTCCTCCCCCAGTCCAAAAACACATGTTGTAGGCTGAATGGCATTTCCAAATTGTCCATAGTGAGTGAACGTGTGTGTGTGTGTGTGTGTGTGTGTGTGATTGTGCCCTAAGATGAGCTTGGGATAGGCTCCAGGCTTCCTGCGACCCTGTGTAGGATGAGTGGTCTGGAAAATGGATGGATGGAAATCTAATTGGAACAGAATAGCCTACTTTATTTTTTTAAAAAACACACGATTCCTTGTTTTGTTTAAATAAAATGCATATTGATTATGACGGTTATTTTACTTTTTCGTCTCATTTTTTTAATCATTCAGAAAACACTCAAAAAAAGTGTTATGTTAATAAATATGAGTGGATTTATTATTATTATTATTATTATTATTATTATTATTATACATTTCCAAGCAATAATATACAATTTATAGTTTAAGTTTATTTTCGTCGATGTTTTCCTACTTTTGTCTGTTGGAGTGAAGGACGTGCCGCTCAGCCAATCACAAAGCAGCTCGACTATCAAATCAGAGCGCAGCACAGCCACTAAGCCCCGCCCACTCCGCCCCTCTAGTTGACATTAGGGGCGTGTCTCGTGTTCATCAGCCGCTCTCAGCAGAGTGTCGCTTTCTCAGCTGGACTGCGGCGCCCTGTTCTCTCTCTCTCTCTCTCTTCTTTCTCCCCACTTTTTCCGGTGTTTCTTTTTTTCCTCTCCGACATGGCGAAGCCACTGAGCGACCAAGAGAAGCGCAAACAGATCAGCGTGCGCGGTATCGCGGGTCTCGGAGACGTGGCCGAGATCAAGAAGAGCTTCAACCGACACCTGCACTTCACGCTGGTGAAGGACCGGAACGTTGCCACGCCGCGGGATTACTACTTCGCCCTGGCGCACACGGTGCGGGATCACCTGGTCGGCCGCTGGATCCGCACACAGCAGCACTACTACGAGAAAGACCCCAAGGTGCGACAAACAAACAAACAAAAAGTTGCTCCTTCCTCGTTGTGCAGGCAATGCAGGAAGTTCAGTGCTACACTTCTTCCTTCATAGTCCAGGACGGTGTTCTAAACACTTATAAAGTGCACAAGAATAGTCTAAATGCCATTTGATCCACTAGGGACAAGTCTGTAGTGACAATTAGGAGTAGTCAATATGTAAAAAAAATAAATAAAAATTCATATCACTAGAGATTTTATCTTAGATGTGTATTTTATGACTTCTCCTATGAAAGCAAAGGGCTGGAATGATGACATTTACATTTTATCCAAAGCAACTGACAAATTAGGAAATACAAGCAAAGCGATACTTCAAGCAGAGAACAATACAAGTAGTGCTACCATAGTTTTTTTTAATTGAGTGCCAGAGGAGCAACAGAAGTGTAACAGCAGATTGGAAGTACAGGCTGGTTTGTTTGTTTTGTTTTTTGGAGTGGGGACAAGTTAGGGGTTAGTTAAGCGTTCACGAAAGAGGTGGGTCTTTAGCCTTTTTTTTTTTTTTTTTTTTTTTTTTGAAGATAGTGACCGATTCTGCTGTCCGGATTGAGGTTGGAAGTTCATCCCACCGCTGAGGGACCTCAGTCAGTTTGAAGGTTCTGGAAAGGGACCTCATGCCTCGCTGAGTAGGCGCTACCAGTTGTCGGTCGTTAACTGATCACATCGCAGGTCGCGAGAGGGAACGTAAAACTCAACGAGAGTGTTGAGGTTGAGGGGTGCTGTTCCGGACGAGGACTTGTACGTGGGTCCTTTTGGGCTGGTTGAAAACAAGGCGTGCTGCTGCATTCTGAATGATCTGAAGGGGTGTGACTGAGCTGGCTGGGAGGCCTGAGGAGTAGTGTGTTGCAGTAGTCCAGTTTTGAGATCACGAGAGCCTGGACTAGTAGCCGTGTGGCCTGATCTGATCAGTGAGATAGGGTCTTGCTGTTATACAGAATGAACCTACATGACGAATATTGACTTTCTTTAGTTTAGGGCTGTTTACTCCTCTTTGTAGAAGTTTTTTTTTTTTAATGTAGAAAATGTTTAATTTCATTATTTTTGAAGGCATTTTTGCTTCTGCACAGTACTGTACATTCTCAGAATCAGTACGCGCCCTCGTCATATGATCCAGCCCTATTAATAATTGCTTGAATGTTTGTCTGCTATCAGTGATGGAACAGGGAAGCAGAGGAAAGGATCGTACATAAATAAAAGATATTTGATATAGTGGCCATTTCCTGCAACAACAAAGGCAAATGTTTAAAACAGGAAATAGACTGTTTCTCAATATGTATAAAGGGAAGAGAAATATGACCCGATGTTATGTGATATCACTCAGGATGTTCATCGGTAACCTTCAGAAATATTTCTGAAGTGAAAACTGCATAATCTGTTGACTGATCTTAGGATATAATGTTCATTGGCCAAGATTTGTTTAATTTAGTGACTTAATTGTACCCCAACCTCTCTATTTGAACCTGTTATCCTTAATTTGTTGTTGTTGGTTTTGTTTTGTTTTGTTTTGTTTTCTTTCTTTTTTTTTTTTTTTTTTAAATTTACATCTCTACATCTCTAAAAAAAAAAAAAAAAAACGTTCCCACTCGTAAATCAATACACCAGGATTTCAGCACCTACACAACCAGCAAGTGTTTCCTCATCACACTTCTCACATTGTTCTCATTAGATGCAGGATCGTTTCAACACACGGACAATCTTTGATTTCACCATAACCGATTTTCTTCTGCACGCTGATTTCTGCAGTTTCACTCCAGCAATGAGCTGTCAGAAGTCCTCTGTCTCACACAAGCTGTACAGTGACTCGGCTATGAGACGTTAGCGTGGTTGGATTGGATTGAAGCCAGACAGCTAAACCATTCAGCCAAGCCAGGAAAGCATAACTGCATTAACTGTGAAGACGACAATTCTAGTCTTGTGCTCAGAATTCTTTCACTAGTGTTAGCATGTGGGTTCTTCACATCCGCGTCCAGTCTACACACAACCCTGTGCTCATGGTGGCACAACAGTAAGAGTTTGCGATTTACGTGGTCACTGATTGCAACACAGAGTGGGCGGGGCACGTAACAGGAACATGTTTAGGTAGTGAAGTGAAGCAATGTGGTGAATACCGGCGAGAATGAGAAGTGGGAATGAGGGTCGGTGGTAAACTTAGATTTTTTTTTTTCCCCCCTTGCTGTGCAACATCTCAGTGTTTTTTGGTTTCAGATGTTTGTTCCTGGTCAGTACTGTCCTGCCTAAAGTCTTGAAGTGTTTGGCAAACCTGTATATAATATACTGAACAAAATTATAAACGCAACACTTTTGTTTTTGCCCCCATTTTTCATGAGTCGAACTCAAAGATCTAAGACTTTTTATATGTACACAAAAAGCCTATTTCTCTCAAATATTGTTCACAAATCTGTCTAAATCTGTGTTAGTGAGCACTTCTCCTTTGCCGAGATAATCCATCCACCTCACAGGTGGTGAGGTGGATGGATTATCTTGATATATCTTGATATATGGCATATCAAGATGCTGATTAGATGGCATGATTATTGCACAGGTGTGCCTTAGGCTGGCCACAATAAAAGGCCACTCTAAAATGTGCAGTTTTATCACACAGCACAATGCCACAGATGTTGCAAGTTTTGAGGGAGCATGCAATTGGCATGCTGACTGCAGGAATGTCCACCAGAGCTGTTGCCCGTGAATTGAATATTCATTTCTCTACCATAAGCCGTCTCCAAAGGTGTTTCAGAGAATTTGGCAGTACATCCAACCGGCCTCACAACCGCGGACCACGTGTAACCACACCATCCCAGGACCTCCACATCCAGCATCTTCACCTCCAAGATCGTCTGAGACCAGCCACCCGGACAGCTGCTGCAACAATCGGCTTGCATAACCAAAGAATTTCTGCACAAACTGTCAGAAACCGTCTCGGGGAAGCTCATCTGCATGCTCGTCGTCCTCATCGGGGTCTCAACCTGACTGCAGTTCGTCGTCGTAACCGACTTGAGTGGGCAAATGCTCACATTCGATGGCGTCTGGCACTTTGGAGAGGTGTTCTCTTCACGGATGAATCCCGGTTTTCACTGTACAGGGCAGATGGCAGACAGCGTGTATGGCATCGTGTGGGTGAGCGGTTTGCTGATGTCAACGTTGTGGATCGAGTGGCCCATGGTGGCGGTGGGGTTACGGTATGGGCAGGCGTATGTTATGGACAACGAACACAGGTGCATTTTATTGATGGCATTTTGAGATACCGTGACGAGATCCCGAGGCCCATTGATGTGCCATTCATCCACGACCATCACCTCATGTTGCAGCATGATAATGCACGGCCCCATGTTGCAAGGGTCTGTACACAATTCCTGGAAGCTGAAAACATCCCAGTTCTTGCATGGCCAGCATACTCGCCGGACATGTCACCCATCGAGCATGTTTGGGATGCTCTGGATCGGTGTGTACGACAGCGTGTTCCAGTTCCTGCCAATATCCAATAACTTCGCACAGCCATTGAAGAGGAGTGGACCAACATTCCACAGGCCACAATCAACAACCTGATCAACTCTGCGAAGGAGATGTGTTGCACTGCGTGAGGCAAATGGTGGTCACACCAGATACTGACTGGTTTCCGGACCCCCCCAATACAGTGAAACTGCACATTTTAGAGTGGCCTTTTATTGTGGCCAGCCTAAGGCACACCTGTGCAATAATCATGCTGTCTAATCAGCATCTTGATATGCCACACCTGTGAGGTGGTCTTATGGGATAGCGCAGTGTCCATTGGTTCCATACTGTAGAATCTCAGCGGAAGCAGTAGGTTATCCGGGTTATAGTGAGAATTCGGGCATGCTACTCCTTTGGCGTACTGCTTTCCGCCTACTGTACGGTAGGGTAGTAGGGATATTCGGATGCAGCCTATGTCTGGTGGGCACTAGACATCGACCAACGTGAAGCAGCAAAACAGTTGATTTTGTTTGCTTTGTGTTTTGTAAAATCATCCAAACTTGATGTATAAAATGCCTTTTAATACATTTCTGCCACGTGCTGTCTTGGAATTGCAAAGTCTTCTGTTAAATTGATTAAGCTCAAACGTTGTAGCTAACGTAACGTATCAGTGTATGGCAAGGTTGTTGGCTAGTTGTGTGTTCTCTTCTTAGAGACTGTTTAATGTAGCATTATTTTTGCACCCTCGACAAAAGGTCAGCAAGTCGTTGGCCAAGACTTCAGCTATAAACTGTGGTGTTCACATTATACGAAAAATATATCATTCAGGTCTTCCTAGCCTGTTTATTTTCTCTCGGTATGTTCAACCACGAGGAAGCAGGAGAGTTATGTAAGCACTTTGCGGCAAACTTTATTTTACTCGGTTTAGTCAGTGTTTCCACATACCTGTGTGTTCATGTTCCTGATTTTCAAAAGATCGCGTGTGTTGGTAAAATATAAACGTTGTGCTGTAAGTAAGAAATGTTTTTTTTTTTTTTCTATGCACGTTAATCCTCCACAAATAAAAAAAAAAAACAAAAAAAACTGATAGCTGAGATTTCCTTGTCCGGGGTGCCCAGGCTCTTGATTTGTCCATTCCTGCTACTGCATCCATAATAAACTGTAAATAAAACTGTATTCAAGCTCCACTTATTTCTTATATATTATGACTGATACCTGTTACTGCTTTACTTCATCACACTCCTGTTGCTTTAGTATTTGCATATCAGGCTTGTGCAAATATGAAGGTAATACACACTGGACCTCATGGAGCTTCACTGTAAAATCATATGTGATTGGTTTCTGCTACAGAAAACAGTAAAATTTTACATTCTGATCTAAGATCAGTTCTTGCTTTTTTAATTCTCTTGAAAGCAGTTGTGTGAAAAATGCACACTGACCCCAGAACAGTGTTTGTTTTTGATTAATTTTCTGCATTCTAGATCTGCTCTGATGTTTGTTCAGCCTTCGGCATACAGTAGATTGAACTTGTCTTGGCTCTCCTTATATCGCTGGTGCACTGTACGATTGTATGATGGTATGATGGTGTGGGCAGGCAAGCGTGCAACATTACCCTATAGGTTCTTGTGAAATGACCGGTGGGTTATAGTACATAGTGAACGCTCTTATGGATATATTTAGACCGGCGTGACGTCCGACGTGTGCTTCCTGAGGACCCCGTTTCACGTTGGAAGTGGATGTTTCTCACCATTACTATGGATGATTCTGTCTTTCTCCAAAATATTACTGCATTCAATGAAATTCATCAAATTCTTCAACTCCGCGTTTGTTCCGTTTCAGTCTCCTGATGGTGTACGTTATACATTTTATGAGAAAGCTCGTCGAATATTAGGCTCGTTTTCACGCCCCGCTTGAAAGAGTTTGAATGTCAAAGTGCGAGGCCTGAGTCGTGTGCAGTAATGAACAATTCGACAGTACTTATCAAAGAATCCAGAAAGTAAACTGTTTCCTGGACCACAACCAAAAGGCAGAAACGTCTCCAGAGGCTTTAGTCATGAGTGGGTTCACTCAGAGTGGCTGAAAAGAAGCTCTATGCTCTGACTGACTGCAGGCAGGCTGATTTCGTATCTCTCCGTTGAGAAATAAAGAAGCCTTAGCACTGTTGAATTCTCACATCTGATTGGTTAGGTGTTGATTCATTTTCTACAACAGCAGATCGGATGATGGGTTCGGTTGCAAATCAAATCACGTTTTTATATTAATGTGCTCAGTTGTAATACGTTATCGTTTGTCTAGTAACTACTTACACAGGGACTTGGATTAGGCGTGGGTGATATGACAAAAATATCATGAAACATGCCTAAGATACACATTTTTAAGACACTCCATATGCACTGCAGTGTATATACAGTTGAGGTCTTGCAGAATGTTCATAATTAAAAAACAAAAAAAGAGAGGTCATAAAAAATAGCATTTTGTTGTTTATTTAGTTCTGCCCTGAAGAAGCTATTTCACATAACAGATGTTTACATATAGTCTACAAGACACAATAATGACTGAATTTACAGAAATGAACCAGTTCAAAAGTTTACACACGCTTGATTCTTAATACCGTGTGTCGTTACCTGGATGATCATCGACTCTTTTTATGGTTTGTGATGGATGTTCATGAGTCCCTTGTTTATCCTGAGCAGTTAAACTGCCCACTGTTCTCCTTCAGGTCCTGCACATTCTTTGCTTTTCCAGTATCTTCAAACATTCAAACATTTACTGATTCTCAAGAAGGCAACACGATGCATTAAGAGCCGGGGGGGTGTAAACTTTTAAACAGGATGATCGGTGTAAATTATTATTTTGTTTAAAGATCTTATTTTTTTTCATGTTCCCCAGAAGAAAAAATGATAACAATTTACACCGATCATCCTGTTTAAAAGTTTACACCCCCCCTGGCTCTAAATGCATCGTGTTGCCTTCTTGGTTTGCCATCGGTGAATGTTTGTTAGTTGTGTACGAGTCCCCCAGTGTGAAAAGATGGATCTCGAAATCATATAGTCGCTGTTGGAAAGGGGTCAGATATGCAGAAGATGCTGGAAAAGCAAAGAATGTGCAGGACCTGGAGGATTTATTCTGAAGAACAGTGGGCAGTTTAACTTCTCAGGACAAACAAGGGACTCATGAACAACTATCACAAAACATAAAAACAGTTGTTGATCATCCAGGTAACAACACACGGTATTAAGAATGGAGCGTATGTAAACTTTTGAACTGGTCCATTTGTGTAAATTCAGTCATTATTGTGTCTTGTGGACTATGTGTAAACATCTGTTATGTGAAATAACTTATTGAAGGCAGTACTACATAAAAAAAAAAAAGCTAAATGCAATTTTTATGATCTCTCATTATTTTTTTTTTAATTAACATTTTGCAGATTCTGCAAGGTGTAAGTTGCACTACAAGTAAATACAGCTGGATAAAACAAAAAACTGTCGGTCTTCATTTCAAGCTGAAAAGCAACAAAATGTGATTATTTTAAAGGGGGGTGATTCTTTTCTATACCCACTGTATGCAAACTTATGACCGCAGTCGTGGGTTTCCTAACAGACTACCAGCAAAACAGTATTGTTGCATTCAAAAAAAATAAAACAGTTTGACACTTTTATTTAATGTGTACAAAATGATGTAATACTTAAAAGGAGGAAAAATTTGTGAAAATCTGTTAAAAAAAAAAAAAAAAAAAAAGACATAAAACATTTATAAAAATGACAGTACCCATGATGTTTTAGTACAGTGTATCATAACAATTTATCACAATATTGATATCACCATATCTCCCAGCCCTAACTTGTATGTCGGACGCTCCACATAAATCGATTTTAAAAGCACATAGTTGTTGATTTGCTGAAGTATTCTGTAAGGAGACGTTTGTTAGCATTTTTTGGAAGGAGTCTCCAGTGTCAGCACTTTGGAACGGTCAGGTAAAGGTAAAGCAGTAACTGAGTTTTCCAACAAAGGAAAGTCTTCAGGATGTCTTATTAACTTTGAGTGAGAGAGAAAGACAGTTTACAGCTGCTATAATGTCAGTTATTTCCTGTTATCACTAACGCTGGTGGCTGTCAATGAGTCTGATGTGATAAATGGCTGTATTTTGACAGATGTGTATGCGTTCTCTAACTGTGATTTGTTGCTTTCAGGTTACAATTGTTACTACTTATTCATTGTTAAGTACTCTCTCTCTGTCTCTAACAGTGTGTATACCACTTGTGTCTGGACTTCTGTGACACACATACACGGTTTAATGCTCCTGTTCTCTTCATCTATCTCAGAGGATCCACTACCTGTCTCTGGAGTTCTACATGGGCAGAACCCTGCAGAACACGATGATTAACCTCGGCCTGCAGAACGCCTGTGATGAAGCCATTTACCAGGTAAATCCTACAGTTTTTTTTTTTTTTTTTTCCCCATTTATTTACACTTTACCCACTATTCAGCAGCAGTTCGTGACCATAGCTTTTGGTGGAGCAGGACGTCGTTAATAATGACATAACGTCAAACAAAATTAAGTAGAGAGCCTATTACACTTGACTTATGCTACAAGTTAGCATCTAATGAATTCTTAGTGTAACCCTGTAATAGACAGTTCAAAGTCGGTTAAATGTTAGCAGTGTTGGACTTACCTTTGTTTACACATTTACAGTTATGGCATTTGGCAGATGCCCTTATCCAAAGTGACTTACATTTATTTCCTTTATGCAACTGAGAAGTTGAGGATTAAGGGCCTTGCTCAAGGGCCCAACACTTGCAGCCTGGCAGTGCTGGGATTTGAACTCACAACCTTCTAATCAGTAGTTCAATGTCTTCACCACTGAACTACCACTGCCCTCTAACTGTGTCAGAACAGCAGGAGTGTTTCCTGTGCTCGGGAAGGCACACACAGGAGAGCTTATATCATTACCTAGGGTTGACCGGTTTCAGCAAAATTTCCATCCCTACTACGTTTCAAAAACCACACAAAACGCCTGAAACTAGCCCCAAGAAATTTGGGTATTGGAAAGGGGGGAAACATTTAGACATACTGGCTTAATGGTGTGTATGTGGTAACTGTCGTGTTGGTGTTTTAGCTTGGATTGGATCTGGAAGAGCTGGAGGAGATTGAGGAAGACGCTGGACTGGGGAATGGTGGACTGGGCCGGCTTGCAGGTGTCTGATCTCTCTCGCTCTCTTTCTCTCTCTCACCCACTCACTCACTTACTCAATCTCACACACACTGTATATAGATCCTTTTTGGTTTTTTGTGTTTTTTATTTATTTATTTTCTCCAATGAAGCCTGTAATTTCCCTTTTTGCATGAGTGAGCTTTATAATGCAATTGTTTGTCTCTGCCTCTGTCTTTATATCTGTCTCTCTCTTTTCTGTCGTCTCTCTCTTTTGTCTGCTGTATGTGTCTCTCTGTATTTCTCTCTCTCTGTCTCTCTCTCTCTCTGGTGCATGCTGGGAGTGGGTGTGGTTAGCGTGAGAGCTGCGTGTGAGAGCGCTTGCTGAGTTTTTACTCAGTTTCTTTCGTCTTTATTTTCTTTTTCTTTTCTTTTCCTTATTTTCTTTGAGTATCTTTTCGTGATACTAGTTAGAAGTCCGTGTGTGTGTGTGTGTGTGTGTGTGTGTGTGTGTGTGTGTGTGTGTGTGTGTGTGTGTGTGTGTGTGTGTGTGGGGGGGGGGGGGGGGGCGTGACATGGCGTCTACCCCTTCGGGGGGAGCGTCGCCTCTCTCCCTCCGGAATGGGATTAGGTGTGTTCCGGAGGTGAGCGCATCTATCGAAGATGTTCTCCTCGCTGTAGGAGAACAGGTGGGCCATGATAACATCAACTCGGCCTCCAGAATGAACAAAGCGGTCGTGATCTTCCTGAAAACCGAGAATCTGGTCAGCGGGTTAATTGGGAGTGGTATATGGGTGAAGGAGACGTATGTGGCAGTTACACCTTTATCCACCCCGGCCTCTAAAATCACCATCTCAAACGTCCCCCCATTTATCACTAACGAGGCCATCGTCAAAGAGCTGACCAGATTCGGGAAAATCACTGGAGCGATGAAAATGATTCCGCTAGGCTGTAAAAACGCCACACTTAAACATGTCCTGTCATTCAGGAGACAGGTGTACATGTTCCTGAACTCTCCCAATAAATCCCTGGAGGTGTCTTTCCGGGTCACTAGTGGAGAAAACTCCTACATGGTGTACGCCAGCACTGAAAGTCTGCGCTGTTTTGAATGTGGGGATATCGGACACAAGCGCTTTACTTGCCCGCATAAAGCGCGTGCTGCTGATCAGCAAGGCCCACCTGTAACAGGAGAACACAGCTCAGAACAGGAGGATACAGTGAAGGATCCTGACCAGGTGAAGGTGCAGAGTGATAATAACATAAAGGTAAGAGCAAATGTGGCCGAGACAAATGCAAATGTGGCTGACAATAATGTGAATGCTGCTGATAATCTAGAGAATGCTGCTGATAATAATGTGCATAGTGCTGATGATGAGCAGCCAGGCTGCAGTGATGCTGGAAAGTGTGTGGATCAGAGCAATAACTCCTCTGTCTGTAGTGAGGCCGATCCGGAAGCTAAGATGTATGAAGAACAGTGTGATGAAATGGACACAGTTTCAGAAGTAACTGAAGATAGTTTCCGTGATGACGATTCAGTTACTGAAGATGATGATGCTGATAGTGATTTATACACAGTGGATCAGATTAATGCCTTCCTGGATGAAACTAAGGGGAAGAGTGTTGAACTAGTGAAGTTTTTTCCAGACCTAGACAAGTTCATACTATCGGTTAAGAAAGCACGTAAGGAAAGCAGCTTAGATGAGTTACCACTACTGAAAAGGTTCAGACTGAAAAAATACCTAACAGCAGTCAGAAAAAAGAAAAAAACGGTCAAGACTAAAGGTAGAGGTACACCTAAATAAGTGCACATGGGGATCTCTTTCTCTTTGTTCTGCTTCCTATTACAACTGTCTTTACCATCATCCTACCCTCTTTTATCATGGACATCTTAAGACTCGGGTCCTTAAATATAAATGGGGTTAGAGATAATAATAAATGGGTTTTACTAAAAGAATATATAACTCTGAAAGATTTAAATGTAATATTTTTACAGGAAACTCACAGTGATGTGAGTAATGAAGTAGATTGGGGTTTACGGTGGGAGGGAGAGTATTTCCTCAGTCATGGGACCAATCTCAGTGCAGGGGTGGCAATACTTTTCTCTTCTAGATTAAATGTAAAGATTTTAACTATTAATGAGGTGGAAAATGGGCGCTTGCTCATGGTCAAGGCAAAAATAAAAGACATGGAATTTGTCTTTATTAACATTTATGCTCCGAATACCGGAAGAGAAAAAATCAGACTTTTTAAAACTCTCAATGATAAACTTGCTTCTTTCACACAAGATGTCTTTCTGGTTGTTGGTGGGGATTTTAACTGCACACTTGATTTTACTCTCGATAGAAACAGTGAAGAACCTCATCTTTTATCTGCTAAAACTTTAGAGGAAGTAATTACACAGACAGGGTTGGTAGATGTATGGAGAGAAAAGAATAAAAGTGTAAGACAATACAGTTGGCTTAAAGTGGCAGCAGGGAGAGTTAGTGCTGCACGCCTGGATCGCTTTTATATGAATAACACTCTGCGTAATAGAGTCATAAGTACATGCATTACGCCTTGTGGGTTCTCTGATCATCACCTCATCACAGCACATGTAACTGTATCACAAACAAAACCACAGTATTTTTATTGGCGTTTTAATACAAAGTTAACCCAAGATTTGGATTTTAATGAGAATTTTACGTTTTTTTGGGGGTGCTGGGCAAACCAAAAGAAAGAGTATGAAAACCTTCTCCAGTGGTGGGAGGTGGGAAAGGCTCAGATAAAACTCTTCTGCCAACAATTTATGTCACACACTTCAGCTAAGGTTAAACAAGCAGTGTCTAATCTAGAACTGGATATCACAGCTATCCAAAACACCTTAATTGAACAAAACGATGCAAATATGCAGAAAAATATTATTCAGAAGAGACACGAATTAAGAAGGGTTTTACAAGAAAAGGCCAAAGGAGCAATTATTAGAGCACGTTTTACCTCTGTGCGTGACATGGATGCTCCTACATCCTAGTTTTTTAACCTGGAAAAAAAAGAGTGTTGCTAATAACTTTATGCATGTTTTACGAAGATCTGATGGAAGTGTTACCTCAGACCCGGTGGAGATAAGAAGACTAGCTGTTGATTTTTACTCAGCCTTATATGCTAAAGAACTCACAGAAAAACAATGCTCAGATGAACTTTTTAAAAACCTACCTGCGCTAGATACAAAACACAAAAAGCTTCTGGACTCAGAACTGACTTTTGAGGAAGTCACAACAGCAGTGCATCAGCTGTCCTCGGGCCGAGCACCAGGAATCGATGGACTACCTATTGAATTCTACAAATCCTTTTGGAGAACCATAGGCAAAGACTTTTATGAAGTTTTACAAGAAAGTTTTAAAGCTAAAATACTCCCAAAAAGCTGTCAACGTGCTGTTCTCTCCTCACTCCCCAAAAAAGGAGACCTGTGTCTGCTCAAAAACTGGAGACCAGTTGCTGTTTTATGTTCCGACTACAAGATTCTGTCCAAGGTTTTAGCAAACAGACTTAAAGGGGTTCTTGATGTGTTAGTACACAAAAAACAATCGTACTGTATACCAAAAAGGTCCATTTATGATAATTTGTTTTTAATACGGGACATTTTAGACTACAGTGAAGCATACAGTGTCGATGTGGGACTGCTTTCACTTGACCAGGAGAAAGCTTTTGACCGTGTGGACCATCAGTATTTATTTAAAGCTCTGGAGTGTTATGGGTTTGGTAGCTACTTTTTATCATGGATCAAAATTTTATACACAGATGCTACATCCATGGTTAAAGTTGGAGGAGGGCTTAGCGTCCCAATTCAAATCAAGAGAGGGATCAGACAAGGTTGTCCAATGTCTGGTCAACTATACAGTCTGGCAATAGAACCTCTGCTTTGTTTACTGAGGACAAATCTAACAGGGATGTCTATCAGAGGGAGCATGAGAGCTGAAGCCATTAAGCTTTCAGCTTATGCCGATGACATCACTGTGATAATCCAAGAAAAACAGGATATCCAAGCCTTGATCAATGCTCTGAGAGTTTACGAGCGAGCTTCGTCAGCAAAACTCAACTGGCAGAAAACAGAGGCACTATGGTACGGCCCCAAAAGGAGCAACCCACCGGATCTCCCAGAAAACATTCAGTGGGGAAAGACAGGTATGAAATGCCTTGGAGTATACCTCGGAAAAACTGAATACAAAATGAAAAACTGGGAGGGCCTGATTGAGACAGTGCGTGCTAAGCTACTTAAATGGACATGGCTACTACCCCAGCTATCATATAGGGGAAGAGTCCTGGTAGCAAACAACCTCATTGCTTCAATGCTCTGGCACAGATTCATGGTTCTAAATCCACCAAGAACTCTGATAGAGGAAATTCAAAGGACTATTGTGAACTTTTTTTGGTCAGGACAGCACTGGCTAAAAGCTGCTGCCCTTTACCTCCCAGTCCAAGAAGGAGGACAAGGGCTGATTGACATTTTCAGTAGAGTGGCGGTCTTTCGTCTACAAGCAGTACAGCGTCTCCTATACCATCAACATCACCAGTGGATGGATGTGGCATGTGCACTGTTGTACAAAGCTGGGAGTTTGGGTCTAGACAAACACCTTTTTACCCTGCGTCTAGAGAGCGTGGACTTGGAAGGACTCACAGCGTTCTATCAGAGTGCTCTACAAGCGAGACAGACCCTCTCCTTTTCGAGGGAATGGGAAAGACCCACCCGGTGGCTGTTTGAAGAGCCTTTGTTCTTCAACCCGCCCATCACCACTGAGATGCTGCGCTCAACTACCATCAGGACTGCATTGATGAAAGCAGGCTTCTCAAAGATAGGTCATCTGAGGAAGAAAGTGAGCTGGTTGACGCCTGAAGAATTGGCTGCGAAGGCAGGCTTTAAATCAGTGCGTCTCGCTCAACATATTCTTGATGACTTGGAGGCTGGTCTTCCTGCTCCAGTAAAAGACTTTCTGAATGACACACCCATTGAGAATACAAACGAACCTCCTCACTTTCCTGAACTCCAAGTCTCTTTGAATAAAGAGGGCTGGCAAGAGGATGTTGGAAAATTACTATCCATGGATATCCCCAAACTACAACCTTTCAGTGACCTAAGCAGGAAAACTCTCTACAGAGCTTGTGTAAAGTCTATCAATTATCAACGCCTCAAGGATGTAAGGAACACAAGATGGACAGAGGTGCTGGATCCAGGCTCTTCCCCGAAAGGTAGCTGGAGATCCCTGTACAAAAGACCCATCGAAAAGAAGGTTGGAGATCTCCAGTGGAGAACTGTACATGGGATATTAGCCACAAATAGACACTTAGCACACCTGAACCCTTCACATGAGGAGGGTTGTCCCTTCTGTGGAGTCCCTGAAACTGTTTTTCATGTTTTTATTGAGTGTCCTCGTTTAGATCGGATTTTAGATTTAGTGAAAACTTGGGGTTTACAGTTCACAGGTAGCTTTAATCGAGCATTATTTATTTTTGGTCCAAAATACTGTGTGAAAAACAAACAAAAAGTGGTTTTACTTAACTTTTTATATGGTGTTGCAAAGCTGGCGATATGGTGCACAAGGAAGAATAAAGTAGAAGGAAGAGGAGGAGTTGATCCAGTACTAATGGTGAAGGGTTTTATAAAGAAGAGGTTAACTATAGAATATGTTTTTTATCAACTTGTGAAAGATGTGAATTCTTTTTTCTATGTTTGGGGTGTTGATGATCTTATATGTGAACCTGATGATGAGGGTTTTAAACTAAACATATGAAGTGCTGTTTTTCTACTTTGATGGTATTATGGAACTATATTTTTTATGTTTTATTTTTCATTTAAATTCTATTTATATTGTGTTTATTCTCTTATTTATTTATTTAAATTTTCCCATGAAAATTTATACACATTTTATGATGAGATCTACTTTTGT